>PVJI01002701.1:0-139704 GCA_004026765.1 Micronycteris hirsuta | reverse complement strand
GGCAAAGCAGCGAGTCTCGGGAGACAGAGAAGCATGAAGGAGCAAGGGGCGGGCAGTGGGAGATGTTGCGGGGGGGACCCTGGGGAGGAAGGGCCGTGGCTCACTATACTCCCTACTTCGATTAATCCAATTAAAGTGTTGCAAATCAGATCACATGGGAAGCTTTTAACATGAATTTTTCATTATGGCTTTGGGGTGGGAGTGCGAGGTGGGGAGGAGGGGAAGAAGGGAGATACAAGATGTGGGGAAAGAAGCCCCTCTAAGTTCTCTTCAGGACGCACTGGGCCTGGACCCGTTTCTCTTCTGGGGCCCACTGGAAACTCTGGCCTCCTCCCCCAAGTACCTTCTGCCCCATTTTTATTTCTGTTAGTAGGGCACTTGGCAGGTAGGGTGAGCAAGAGGGGTCCATTAAAGTCTCCCCACTGTGGCCTCAGAAAGGACACCCCTGCCACATTCCTTTGGATCCCCTCAGCATCGCTGTGAGAAAGGAGTACTATCCCAGTGCCTGATACCGTCCGTACACTTAACCCCCATTTGCTTCAGAACTTGGTGTGAGAAAAGTAGCCAGGAACTCCGGGCACTCAGAAAGGTTCCCCCCACCCCCCATCCAGAGAAAACAGATCACAGGGAAGAGAAAAAGTATGCTCAGGCTGAAGGGCAGCTCTCGTGCCCCACCCCCCTCTTTCACCACACACCTTCCACACTTCATTCATTCCACTAACACATACAGAGCCCTGACTTGATTGACAGCTGGCATCATGCTGGCTCCCAGGTCTCCAGCACTGAGCTTCTGACGTTCTGTTCGGTGAGACTGACGATAAACGAAGTGAGCAAACAAACACACTCCTTCAGATGGCCCTAAGAGGGACCACGAACAGAAGCCAGTCACACATCTATCTGGTATTCAGTCTTGGTTCATCGTCTCCCTGGTCGGAAAGCAAGGCAGACAGCTGCAGTGAGGCACGATGGTCCCAGGTCACCCAGGGAGCTGATGGGGCTGAGATGAAAACCCAAACCCTCTGCCCCTGGGGTTTACCCTCAAATTAAGCTTGTTGCGTGGCAAACAAATTTGGTTGAGTTAAAAAAAAGTTGAGGGAAAAGCAAGTTCGGCCACATTCGGTGCAGTGTTCTCATTAGTCCCGTGGACTTGCCTTTGACCGTCCCTTGTCTGACTGCAGGATGGACAAGGCTTGGCTGTGGTGAACAGGGATCCAAGTCAGCAGGGAGGGCTCTGTCCTCGAACTGCCCTGGTCCATGCTCACTCCCCTTCTGCACGGGAAGGGGGAGCGGGAGACCCTCCCCGGAGCCTGGGGTTTAATCTCCACCAGGCCTCTGGACTGCCGGGCCTGCTGGTGTGTGGTCTTTCACGACGATGTGCCTCGGCAGCTGGAAAGAGTGAGGAGGGAAGGGGGACCTCGAGCATAAACCTTGGCACTTCTCAAAACAAAACAAATGACTCCAGCTTGAGAACTGTGTTTGGTTTTATATAGACAAAGCCCCCCCCGCCCCTGCTTTTTTAGGTCTCTGCTTTCAGAGAAATCCACTGTCCTCTATACAAATGGCCTGGGCAGTGGTGTTGGGGCTGTTGTGAAGCCGGGGTCCGGGGGGAGGAGACGCAGGTGGTGACTTGGCCTTCATCAACCAGACCACTCTGTCTGCTCTGTGCCTCGGTGTGGGTCACTCCCCTCTCCTGCTCTCGGAAGCCAGGAGAACCACAGCCTTTGGGAACTGGGGCTGGCATGGCCTTCAACTTTGACAGGTGAGTGTCTTCAAAGGTGGAGCTGCAAATTTAAGTTCAAAAATTAATTTTTATGCTAAGATTGTTAAGGGAGCTTGCTATTTCTAGGACCTCTGCTGTGAAAGGATGCATTTATTCTATCCCATTCTCTGCTCCCCCACCACTGCCCTGTCCAGGCTTTTAGATACCTGGATATTCTAGGGTCTGTAAGTATTTTATATGACTTAGTGCAAAGTACTGCAGGATGATCCATGCCTCTGGCCTAGTATTGCTCGATTTAGCAAATAAAAACACAGGACACCCAGCTGAATCTGAATGTCAGATAAACAATGAATAAATTCTTAGTATAAGTATGTCCCCTGCAATAAAACAGGTTATGCCCTATTTGGGACATAGTTATTACAAAAAAATTACTCGTTGTTTATCTGACTTTCAAGGGGAACAGGGTGTCCTGTGTTTTCTGGCAACCCTACTCTGACCCTCTCTCATGGGGGGCCCTGCAGATCTTTGCTCTCTGGGTCTTCTAGGGCCTCCTCTTTTCCTCCTGGGGTGTTCTGGGGACTTAGGTCTCCCCAGGGCCCTGTTGTCTTTTTACCTTTCTGTTTCATTTAGTCCCCTTGTGTCTCAGTCTGGGATCCTCTGCTCATCGGCCCTTCCTTGTTCAGTCTGACCGGTAGGCCCTGGGTTGGTCAAGATTCAGCCATTGGTTCTGAGGACCAAAGCCAATGATGGTGATATCTGCAGCTTAGTAACTCCCTACTATGTGCCAAGCACTGTCAGCTGCTTTACTGATGTTAATCCATTAGTAAACCAAACTAAAGGAAGAAACTTTTTTTATTGTGGTAAAATATATATAACATAAAATTTACCTTAAAAGAATTTGAGGTATAATCGACTTATAGCATTATGTGAAATTCAGGGGTGCAACGTAACCATGCGGTATTAGTGTATATTGTGGTCACCGGGCCAGGTCAACATCTGTCCCCATGCAGAGCAACAGAGTTTCCTTTTTATCAGTGGTGAGAACTTTTCAGATCTCTTCTCTTAGAAACTTTCAAATATATACCACAGTATTATTAACTCTAGTCTTCATGCTGTATGTTACATCCCCAGGACTTAGTTACTTTGTGACCGGAAGTTTGTACCTTTTGACCCCCTTCACCCTTATTACCCACCACCTCCTGCCCCTGGCAGCCGCCGATCTGTTCTCTGTGTCTAAGAGCTTGTTAGTGTTTTTAGATTCCCCACGTCAGTGCGATCATACGGTATTGCCTTTCTCGCTAAGACTTACTTCACTTAGCGTAATGCCCTCTAGGTCCATTCATGCCATGACAACCGGCAAGATTTTCATTTTTTTATGGCTGACTAATATTCCATTGTGTATAAATTTACCACTTTCACCATTTTTAGATGTACTGTGCCATTATGTATACTCACATTATTGTACAACCATCACTTTCATTTATCTCTAAAACTTTTTTATCTTCTCAGATTGAAGCTATTAAACAATAATCCCCACTACCCCCTCCCTCCAGCCCTTGGCAACCACCATTTTATTTTCTGTATCTATGAATTTGACCACTCTAGGTGCCTCATATAAGTGGAATTGTACAATATTTGCCCTTTTGTGTTCGCCTTATTTTACTTAGCATAATGTCTTCTAGGTTCATCTGTATGGCAGCGTGGATCAGAGCCTCATTCCTTTTTATGGCCCAATAATATTCCATTGTGTGGCTATACCACTTTTGTTTATCCATTCACCTGTTGATAGACTTTTGCTTTGCTCCAACTTTTGGCTCTTGTGAATAAGGCTGCTCTGAATGTGGGTGAAGAGATATTCGTTCAAGTCCTGCTCTCAGTTCTTTTGCGTCTATACTCAGACGTGGAGTTGCTGGGTCATCTGGTATTTCCAGGCTTAACTTTTTGAGGAGCTGCTGCACTCTTTTCCACAGTTGCATCATTTTACATTCCTACCAGCAAAGAGTTCCAATCTCTCCATATTCCTGCCAACACTTATTGTTTTCTGGTTTTTGCTTTTTAAAATAACGGCTATCCTAATGGGTATGAACAAGGAAGGCACTTTTAATGACTATTTCACAAGTGAGAAAACTGAGGCTCAGAGAGGTGGAATGACCAGTTCATGGTCAACCAGCATCACAGAGGTAGAATTTGAATCAAGGTCTAACTCCCAAATCGGAACTCTTAACCTTTACATTTCCCGCCTCTAATACATGCACCCAAATGCAAATATTTCCTTCTTTGCACAGATGTCTAATTGTGTAAGACATCTAGTAAAGGCACAAATGTAGGAATGAAATATATCCAAGGGGTTTTATAGGTTCTTATTGAGAATACACCTCTCACATGGGAAAATAGCAATAACAAACAATTTCTCCTTAATGGCATTTTGTTCTAGTTAATTGTAAAGCAATTTATTTAATTTGGCTACTCTGCAGTCCTTTACCTCAATGTCATCTGGCCATTGAAATGGCCTACTGACAAGTGTGATGAGATGGATTTTGACCTCCTGGGGGAAGGTAGAGAAGCCAGAAAACAGAAGATCGGGGCTCCAGTTGAAGGTGTTTGTGGTCTACCTGGCCAGAGACTTGCATAGGTACTGGACTGCAGGAAGCAGTGGGCTTCTGGAAGGGCTGAGGCTGGTTGCAGTGACCCTGTGGCCGTTCAGGGAGTGAGTCTGGCCAAGGGCAAGCTGCTCCTTGGCTTGGTGCAGGGCCTGATGTGAGTCCATGCAGTGCACCCCAGGGAAGGAGGCTGCGGTTGGGGTTGCCCCCCCTCAGACTCCAGATGCTTCCCAAGTGCTGCTTTGCCCAGGGGCCATAGCCCTCAGATTACACCGGTAACTTTGAACCGAGGTTCCATGGAGACTGCTTGGCTCCTGCCTCTGGTGCCAACCCAGCCTGCAGACCGTCTTGTAGGAAAAGTTCCATCTGGTCGTCCAGTTCTTCCAATACAGGCTGGTAGTGAAGGACATGGACTTTGGGGTCAGAAGAGTTCATGCTTGAAAATCACGCTGCCCGCGAGGCCTGTGTAACCACAGAGAAGTGTCTTAGCCCCTCCGAGTCTCAGTTTTCTTGCTGAAATACGGGAATAACATCAGGGATAATAGGGTTGTCATGAAGATGAAATGAGATGTTTGTAGAGTGCTTAGTAAATGTTCAATAAATAGTAGCTATTAAAGTGCATCTATATGCACAGCTTGTGGGAAAAACCCACTAGATTTATATTTACTTCTCCTTGTTGGACAGTTTTGTCACTTTGGCTACATCATCATGGTTGACTTCTTGGAGGAGGAAGCCAGTTGACTGGTAGGGAAGATGGTCTAGACAAGGACGGAGGCTGAATGCTGCGGTGTGAGCACCCGCGCAGGGTGGGTGCTCACTAACTGTTGGATGAATGATATCTCGGTTGGGAGGCAGGTTTCTCATGAGAGGCCATGAGAGCGAGGGGCGTTTATGGTTTTGGTATGTGAAGAAGGCAGAGGAGACTGGATTTGACCTTTCCTTTTTGTATTTTAAATAACACTTTCCCCTTATCACAAAAACACAGATAACTAAAGGTCCTTGAACAGGAGAATGGCACAATGGAAATAGTGTATGATGATTTGTTTTCAGGAAATGCGTTGGAAGCTGGGAAAAACTCACGGCAGAGTGGAGGGCCACAGCTATGGGGAAAGTGGTAGGGTTTGAAAGAAGTGGAGTGGGAGGGGCTTTGGGGCCGGAGGACCAGGTGTCTGGAGGGGTGATGGGTGGTAGCCCGGGCATGGGGGCAAGATGGGACTTTTGGGGTGGCAAGGAGATCATGCTCTGTTCATGATGAAGCACATGGGCTGAGGCATTAATTTGAGAATCACCCGAGCACACATTGGTACCAAGGCTGTGACAGTGACAAACCTTCAATGAAAGGATAGAATGTAGGGGAGATGAACAAAAGGTCTGGAGTTAGTGCTGCTTTAGTTAAAGACAAGGTGGGAGGGAGGGGAAATGAGGTGAGGGGAACATACTAGGCTTAATAATCCCCCCCTCACAAAGATGTCCCCATCTTAACGCCTGAAACCTGCAAATGCGTTGCTTTATTTATGTGGCAAACAGGACTTCGCAGATGTGACTAAATTCAGTATTTTGAGACAAATTATTTTAGATGTGTTGGCTGGGCTCACTGTAATCATAAGGGGTCTTACAGCTCTTCCAGGCGGGAAGATGAGGTGCTGGGAGTGTGAGAAACTGCAAGGAAACTTGTGGGCTGAGGGATGTGGGTGGGGCAGCAATGGCGTCAGCTTCAGGCCATGCTCATGGTGCCATTTCTCCCAAATCCAGTAGATCAGTTGTGTTAATACCATCCAGGGTCCATTGGGCCCAATTCCAATTGATTTTGTAAAGCACTTGTAATTTTTGTAAAGCATGGTATTTCTTGACTTTTGTTTTAAGATATCTTCCAAAGCACAAAGACAATATTTATTTATTTTTTAAAGATAGACTAAAACTCATTCTATCTTGCAGCTATGAGTATATTGGATCTTAGTGATCATATTTTTCCTTATGTCTTGAAATGGTTATTTTTGTCTTCCTAGGAATTATTTTATCATTACTCATCAATTATTTCCAACTATGCTCAAAAAGACAAATAATAAGAAAACTGAAGAATAGTGGAATTACCAAGAAGGATGAGGCAATAGTATAATAAATCATCAGTATTTTATCATCCTCTAGTTGTCTTAATTCATTACCTAAAGTATTATATTATTTTTCAAGCAGATACAAAAGAAAACTGGAGACCCCATTTTTGTGGTCTGCTTTTAGTTTCATTTGATACAACTGAAAATTCTGAATTTTTCCTTTTCTACCTAAAATGGCAAGGAGAGGTAGAGGAGGAGGTTTCGTAATTATTATATAAATCAGAAGATTAATGTAGCACTCTAGACTGTAAGCAAATGATGATGGTGAAATTGGTTGTGTAAGAGAAATCTTAGCCTATGAATCTTTAGATAATGATATCCTAGATGATTTTCAATAAATTAAGATGATGTTTTTAAGGAAAAAGAAGAAATATGGTATTTTCATTCAGTTAGTCAATCAGATGGACTTAATTATACAACATTTTATGACAAGAGCCTAAAATTTTCTGTTTTCCTAAAAAGACATATGACAATATTCTTTAATCTTCTAGATTTTTTTTATTTAATAAAGTTTTATTTTTCAAAATGTACAGCTGGTGGGACCTGTTGTTCATGCATCTTCACTGGCAGCTGGGGTGTTCCTCCTTCCCGCCCCTGACTTGGTGTTCCTGGTGTGAATTACTTGAGGTCTGTATTTGGAACTAGTTTACTGAGGCCTTTTCTAAGGAGCTTCTGAAGGGCTACCCTGGCCAAGGAACTGCGGGTCTTCAGTCTCTCAGAGACAACAGCTGGGGTTACAGTAAGCCTACAGTCGGGAGCTTCCTTAGAGTTTGTCATACGTCGCTTTGTCAGACAAGACTAGGTTGTTGAGCTTGTCCTGAACTTTGCCTTTGGACCACTTCTTCGTTTTGGCCTTGCCCCCAGATTTGTTCACCAGGACTTTGTCTTTCTTGGCTGGCTTTCCAGCATTTTTCTTCTTCTTGTCGTCTTTGGGCGCAGAGCGAAACTCTAAGAGCAGCTGCTACTACTGCAGCCTTGCTGAAATGTTGGACAAAAAAAGTAATCTTTCAGATTTTTGTGCACCACAATTTACTTGAGGTGGTTTGTGACTGGTCAAATGTCGTAGGCAGGTGTGCATAGAAAGAGGAAATAAATGATATAGAAATAAACATATAATTAGATTGAAATTTTAAATTATGTTGCTGGTCCATCTGAAAATGAAAATGTTATTCAATTATGAAGCAAAGAAGATGGCCGTGCTCTCTTCCACAAAATCATGAGCCACCGAATTCTTCAAAAGTAATATGCTTTTATGATGCAAATGCAAACAGAAGAACCATAAGGAATGATAAGTCAGGCCAATTAGAGATACATTTGAAACCTGGGATCAGTATTTATATGATCAGTATGTTCCAGGTTCATGACATCTGATGAGCAGATGCTTTCAATCAAAGTTTATTGTCTGTTTCAGGTACATTAGCTTTAGAACTAGAAAACTATAGAACATAATGTTGGGTTTATTATATTTACATTCTTATTCACATTTCTAACAAAGCTGTTTTTCACCATGTGCAGTAGTCAGCCTCCAAGGTGGCCCCCACTGACACCTGCCTCCTGGTGTTCACACCTGTGTGTATTCCCCTTCCACCGCATACCCAGGCTGGTCCGTGTGATCAATAGAATATGGCAGAAGTATGGTATGTCTGTCCTGAGATGAGCTTATGAGAGACTATGGCTTTCATCTTGGGCTCTCTGGTGGATCACTGTCCCTGCAGGGAAGCCAGCTATCCTGTTGTGAGGACCCATATGGAGAAGAACGGAGTATCTGGCCAAGAGCCGGTGAGGAACTGAGGCCTGCCGACAACCATGTGGCTGAGGCTGGAAGTGGGCCTTCCAGTCATAGATGATGGTTAGCCTGGCTGATAGGCGGACTGCAGCTAGAGCTGGCTACGTAACTTACAGGGCCCAGTGCAAAACGAAAGTGGGGGTGGCTCTTGGTAAAAAATTTATAAAAAATTTCAAGATAGCAACAGCAGAGGATTAAGCCAAATATGGGACTTTCCATGACTGCACAAGTTGCATGCCTCTGAAGCTGACGCTGACGGCAACCTCGCGAGAGACCCTGAGCCAGAACCTCCCAGCTAAGCCATTCCCAGATTTCTCATCCATAGAAACTGTGATAGAATGTTGTTTTAAGTTAAGTTTTTGGAGTAATTTGTTATGTGGCAATAGATAACGAATACACAATTCCTTTATGCATACTTCTGTAAAATGACTTAAAAATATAAAAACATAAAATGAGACCATCAGACCCAGATGGTAAATAGTGATAACTATTTTTTCTGGGTTACAGAGAGTTAAAGGGATAAGAGTGACCCCGTTCGTTGCAAATGTAGCTCCACATTCTCTCCTGCCTCCGTGCTTTTGCACATGCTGTTTGCCAAGCCCAGAATACTTTCCCCTTGCTCTTTGTTCAGCTTAAACATCACATCCTCAGGAAAGCTGACCCTTTAGACTGAGTTAGCTATCTTTTTAATAACTACCCTGTACATCTTTGTAGTACTGTGGACACTTGTAATTAGTGAATTCTTAATAATTGGTTGCTTACTGTCTGTCTTCCCACTAAACGGTAAGCTGTTGGAGGTCAGTCACCTTCTCCCTGTGTTATTGGGTACCCAGTGCCTAGTACAATGCTGGGCACACAGGTGGGATGCAGTGACATTTGTTTGATTGACTGGTTTGTCTCTGTGCCAATGGATTAGAACCAAATGGTGATAATTTGTGATGGAGTCTTAAATGCTACACTGAATGAAGTCCTTGTAACAATGCTTTCTCTGAAGTACTCAACTGTGGTGGTTATGGGCCTGAAGACATGGAAAAGGCTCCTTGCCTTGTGAGCACCAGTGTAACAATACAGGCCAATGAAGTCCGCAAATGAAATTAAAGCAGGTGAGCTGGGAAACCTCATACATATGGAAAGAAGAGTTAACCTTCAGTAATACACAAAATAGCATGTGCTTCTGAGTCTTAAAACTAATAGATTTAAGAGGATGCCAACACTTTTGATGTGCATTCAAAATTTAAGGACCACCCTTGGTAAGGTTAGCCATTGTGGTTAAGCCTCAGTTCTTCATTTGCATAATGGGTCTAATGCTGCTGATCACAGAGACGGGGCCTGAGGATATGAGATCACATACGGAAAGCACTTAGCAAAAAGTTCATCTGTTAGTGGCATAAGGTACACTGGGTTCAAGTTGTGAGTCTGCTACTTGTTTCTGCCTAGGTGAGTTACATAACCTCCCAAAGTCCGAGTTTCTTACTTAGTGAAGTGGGGCAATAATGGCAGCTACCTCATAGAATTAATGTCAGAGTGTGTGTTTAAGATCAGTGTACTTGGCATTTGCAAAGTTGTCTTAGTTACTACTACTATTATTAATTAATATGAAAAGATTTTATTTATTTATTTTTAGAAAGGGGAAGGGAAGGAGAATGAGAGAGGAAGAGAAACATTTGTGTGTGGTTACCTCTTGTATGACCCCCACTGGGGATCTGGTCTGCAACCCAGGCATGTGCCCTGACTGGGAATCAAACTGGCAACCCTTTGATTCACAGGCCAGTACTCAATCCACTGAGCCACGCCAGCCAGGGCTATTATTAATAATTTTGAAAGTAGGCCATAGAAAAGTAACCAAGTGAAAAGAGAGATCCCCCTATAAGTGGAAAAGGGAGGGAAAGAAATAGATTAGCAAGAGTATTTTCACAAAGATGTGCATCATTCCAGGTGATCATGACTGACTGCTGGTCTCTTTAAGGGACTCCTTTCCTGCCACCCTGGCACCACGTGGCTTGAGCTTCATCCCAGTATGTTCTTGGTTCCTCCCATTGAAGGTATCTGAGAGGGAAATACCAGAAGCAAATTTTTGTGGCATCAATAGTCTGGGTAAAAATAGAACTATCATGTGATCTAGCCATTCCACTTCTGGTATTTATCTGAAGAAAACCAAAACGCTAACTTGAAAAGATATCTGCGCCCATGTCTATTGCAGTGTTATTTACAATAGTCGAGACGTGGAAACTACCTAAGTGTCCACTGATGGATGCATGGGTAAAATAAATGTGGCACATGTATATATGTATACATATAAAATAAAATATTAGCCAGCAATAAAAAAGAAGGAGGTCTTGTCATTTGTAATGACATGGATGGAACCTGAGAGCATTATACTAAGTGAAGGAAGTCAGAGAGAGAGAGAGAGAGAGAGAGAGACAAACAGTATGATCTTACTGATAACGTAGAATCTAAAAACAAAACAAAACAAACATAGAACAGATTGGTGATTGCTGGAAGTAGGGGATGGAGACAGGCAAAGGGATGAGGGGGATCAAAAGGTCCAAACTTCCTAAGTCCTGGGATGTAATGTACAGCATGGTGACCAGTTAATAATACCGTTATTGCATATTTGCATAAGTTGCTAAGAGAGTAGATCTTGAAAGTTCTCATCACAGGAAAATAATTATAACTGTGAGGTGACATGCTAACTAGACATACTGTGGCAATTATTTCACAATATATACAAATATTAAATCATTATGTTGTATACCTTGGGCTAATACATGTAATATGTCAATTACATCTAAAATAAAGAGTCTGGGTATCTAGCCCTCAAACCATTAATATTTTTCAGCGTGAGAGAGCTGGACATGCAGAGCTAGAGGGAAGGCAAACCAAACCCTCTGGACTCCATTGCATTGTCCATGGTTCTTTCATTTGGCAGCTCAAGCTGTCAGATGTTAAGAGCCCCTACTGCTAGTTGTCCACAGTATTTTATTTCTCCTTAGTTACATAACCCCTGATTTTTAGCCGGGCACCTTTGGCCATCTCGAGCTAAGACTATATATTTTTTTCATCTCTCTTTGTAGGTAGATGTGATGACATTCTAGCCAATAGATAAAATGAAATGTGACTTTTGGGAAGTGTCCTTAAAGACAGCGGCATGCTCTTCTTTTTCCCTTTGTCCTCCCTGTTGGCTGGAAAACAGGAGTGATGGCTAAACTTGAGCAGCCATCTTGGACCATGAGGTAGGAACTGCTTATTAAGAATGGCAGAACGATACTAGAAGAACCCTGGGTTAGAAGGAACTTTGGAGGGCGTTTGTGTACAAAAGAGAAATAAATGGTTTCTAAATAAATGTGCTTCTAAATGGTTTAAGTCACTGTAATGATTTTTCTCATGCATATTTTGCATCTTTATTGAGGTGTAATTGACAAATAAAATGGTGAGATATTTACAGTGTATGATGAGATGGTTTGATATATGTATACATTGCAAAAGGATTCCCTGAGGTAATGAACACACCCATCACTTCACACATTACCCTTGTGTGTGTGTGTGAACTATGATGTATATTTAAATTTTAAGGACTGACTTGGTAAGGTTTACTTCTGTGGATCAATCTCATATGCATAATTGGACTAATAATACCTGCTCCATCCCAATGCTAAGTGTTACTGCAAATTGGTGGTAAGTCCAGAAACAGAACCCAGGATTGCTGGTGGCCCAGGCTTCTGAGCTCAGTAGTTTATTTGAAGAGTCCTGGACCTTAGACAAAATTTACCTTTACTGTTTGTAGTTGTCACAAATGAGGCAAACGTAAATCAAGCTATATTTATATCACAGAAGCACATTTCTCCAAAGCCTCATTTTGAATCTACTTTCTTCATGAGACCATCCCTACCCTTGAGGTCTGTAGTGGGTCCCTGCTCTGAGTCCCTAAAATATGTCTCAGCCTTTGCTCTGAAATATAGTCTCCAAGTGTGTCTTCTCTGTATCTTAAATTGTAGCCTCTCAGAGGGCAGGGTGTGCATCCAGAGATCCCTCATAATGATGAGCATGTGCTGAACACAGAAGGAGAGGCATCAAAGTGTTAGTTAAAATGAATGGAAAGCTTTTATTCTGAATATGAGACAGGGCAAACTTCCTCTGGATTATACAGAAGCACAGATTTATTTGAAATAGGCATTCCTGGCTAGCACTAGATATTCGAGGCCCTTAGGCCTCAATATAAGATATAGAGTATTATTTTTCTTCTACTGAAATATCCCCTTGCAAATAGAAGTCCCACAGGACTGGGAATATGGCTGAAACTGGACAGACCACGTGCCCAATAGCTAGATTTATTTATAAGCCTGGTCTCCAGGGAAAGAAGGAACTTGTCAATTTCACTCTTTGCTTGGATCAGAAGATTGAGCCTGGCAGAGAGACACTGTTCGAGACCAATAGTTCCCTGGAGTTTCTAACCTTTTCTGGACTTGGGAGGATTTGGGAGAAGAAATGCATCATATTTGAATGATAGCCACGGTTATGAGAGGCCCTGCATGCCAACCAGAGGGAAAGAAAATACTTGCTGAGCAAAGTAACTGGAAAGCAGTTGCTCATATTTTAAACTAAGCTACATGGTTGAAATCCAGAATAATGTAGACTTTTGGACCAGTGACCACTTGGAAGTAAGCTTTCTGGCTGGAAAGCAGCATGTGGTGTTATGGATGGAAAGGACTATTGCAATGCCTTTTCCCTGGGCATTTGGTGCTGCCAGATACTGGGGGCCCATCTCAAGCATATTTACTTACTCCAACAAATTTCTCAATAATTCCAGCAACAGAAAGAAGTTGACCAGCTTGATGGGGGTGCACGGAACCAGGTGGCAGAGTCAGGACAAACCTGTCAGGCTGCTTAGCTCAGCGGTAACGTGTCCATCCTGAGGAGCCCTTGGTGGGTAAACACGGTGGGCATGTGGGAATCGAGGTAAGCGCTGCACGAGGCACAGTAGTACTGGGTACTACTAGCAAGTGTCACAAGTCCAGCTGGGCAAATTCCCAGGATGCCAGATCACAAGGGCTGTTTCCAGGAAGGGCTGATCCTTGCTGTTTCCACGCTCTTCCCCTGGAGCTCAATGAAGCTCAGAAGTCTCAGTTCCCGTGCAGGCCCCTGAAGAAATTCCCAAGGAGCACACAGGGAATGTCTAACCCTATGGCACTGAAGATGGGACATCATGGTCATCACAAAATTAGACTCTGAAAGCCTGGGCTTGAATCTCGAGTGTCATTTACAAGCCAAACGAGGTCAGGCAAGTCACAATGTCATGGAGTATCCATTTGCTTCCTGTGAACTTGAATCTATCTACTACTTGCCAGTTGGTGGTATTTCTAACTTACCCATTCTGAGGACTTTATATACTCCATCGTTAAAAAAAATTCTAACAGCAACTCATGAGGTGGATGGTATTTTTATCCCCATTTTGCAGAGGGGAAAATTGGATTCCAGACAAGTAAAGTGACTTGTGCAAGGGTATACCACTAGGTGGCAGACCCAGGATTTGAACCCATCTTTAGAGAGCTTGTCTGACCACTGCCCTGGTTCCCAGCAGAGGAAGCCAGGCAGTTCTCTTAGAGGTGTGCTTTCTTTTTGTTTGGAACACCTCAAGTACTTTGTTAGTGTTTCAGCATCTAGTCTGGGCTTTTTAATCTGAGGGTGCTGGGAGAGTTGACTCCGTTCAAGCAGCAAGTGAGTGGTGCATTTAGGTTTGCTCTCTGGAAGAATGACAGGCTACGAGGTAGAGGCTGCGTGGGGTGGGCAGAACTGAACCCAGGAACTGGGAGGGAAGCTTGTTCCTACAATCCAGGAGGCAAGTCGTTGGGGAGCGGAGCTAACCTTTGTCAGGGCTTTGCAGGCCCAGACAAGGAGGAGAAGTTAAGCGCTGCTGCTGCTGCTAGGGTTGGAGAAAATAATTTTTCCTCACGAAGTGGGTGGCTCATGCCAACAAAAGTAAATTCTAAGAGTTGTGCTCCACACTAGAAGGGAAACCATGGCTCCCCTGGGTGAATGTGGTGGAACACCTTGCTCTGGTTTGGGGCTGGTGTGACACTGGCTATTCCCAAGAGGGTCCTCTCAGGACTGCCCTGGTCAAAGCCTTCCAACGTCCAACTGGACCCTTTGCTGCACTGTCCTATCCAAGTGGGTTGGGCACCCAGGAGAGGTCTCCCCTCGCCCCTCTGACCCATCTCTGAGGTCTTTGCACCCACAGATGCCTTCTCCCCCACCAGGAGATAAGGGCCCCTTTGACCCCCTCTCCCAGGCTCCTAGGCCACAGAGAGGTTCCCCCTTGGCCTTCTGGGTTAAGGCAGGGATCCAGACAGAATGCCTGGGTTGCAATCCCAGATCCACCACGGATCCACAAGTGGGCCACCGCCCCACACCCACAGGGACTCTCCCCAGGGGACCGATACCCAGCAGTGTTTCATCTTGTCTCTTCAACACTTCTCCTGGGGCAACCGCTGTAGGACTTGGGTGTCACCGTCCGGGAGCTTCTTTAAAAGAAGTGAATGTGTCCACTCCCTACTCCCAAGGGCAGTAACAGCCTGCCCGGTAGGGGTCATCCGGTGACTTCCCAGTTCTTGGTGTTGAAACAGCAGGTAAGCAGATTTCTCAGCGTCTCTGCGCCCCGTACCATCATCAGAAAAATGGGGCTAGGAGTATTTTCCCTGTCTATTAGGCTGTTGTGACAACTCAAGTACTCTTGCTGAAACCTGTACATGCTTAAGGCATTGTTATTAGCTGGGTGGGCATGCTGGTAGGTGAAGGCTGCTGCAGCTCTCAGGCTTCTTCTACAGAAGGGTGGGCAGAAAGTTGCTTTTGATCCCCACCTTCCCCTGAGCCCACTCGGCTGAGCAACCGGGTGTCTCTCCTCTGTGGGGTTGACCGCGAGCCGCCCCTCTTTTCTTTCTCCCATTGGCTTTCACCTGCTGGAGGGGCGGCTGCTACGGGCTTCTCCACCCGTCAATCACGGCGGGCTCCGCCCCGCCCCTCGCAGGGGTTTATAACGGGAATTCCCATGGCCCAGGCTCTGGCATCCAACCTGCTGCCGCCAGGACCTGGCCCAGCTGAGTGACTGCCGACAGCGCGCAGAGCACACGCTCGCACTCCAGCTCCCTCCTTCGCGGTTCATGCCCGCGCGCTCTGCCCGCAGCCTCCGCGATCCCGTGCTGCACCTCCGCTGCCAGGGGCCCCGAGGGAAGGAAGGCAGCAAGGCAGGCGCGGCTGTGCGCCCCGCTGAGCCCACGACCCCGGCCCGCAGCCCGCTGGCACCATGCTGCCCACGCACTGCGTCCGCCTGCTCACACCCCACTTGCTGCTCGTGTTGGTGCAGCTGTCTCTGGCTGGCGGCCACCGCACCACGGGCCCCCGGGTAAGTGCGTCCCCAGCCGCGCGCCCACCTGCGGAAGGAGACGAAGGTCACTCTCCCTCACTCATCCTCTGGGAGGGGGTGGGGGAGAAGGGGAAACGGTAAGGGAGGTGTCAGACCTTGTTCCCCTCCCATCCCGACAAACCCCCAACACACACACATTACCCAGTCTCCCGCGGGCTTCGTGGTGAAGTTGCTGAAATAAAAATTTCTCCCATTGTCTGTCCCCCACCCCCAATCCTTTCTTGCAGCACTGACTCTGCTTAGACCCCCAAACCCCTGAACTGTCACTGGTGGGTCTTCTTTCTCAATCTCTTCTCCCAAGGCATTTTTCTCCGAGACCCTTAGAAGTGCCTCCTGCGTCCGGGAGGCTCGCTCTCCGCTCAAACAGAGCTGCCCTGCGGTCTCACTCTGCACCCGCTCCCGAGCGCTGGCGTTCTTGGCAGGCGGCGGGGGGCCGCTCTGCCTCCAGAGTTTTAAGTTACCCGAGAGAGCCACACAAGGACCTTGTGTTGTTGTTGTTTTAAAAAGCGATCGCTGCTCATAAAACCCACAGCAGATAATTTTAATGCTCCCTCCTGCTGGGCACAGCCCTGGAGGAGCCTAGAGGTGGGGGGCTGTGGAGAGACTGTGGGAAGGAGCCTTGCAGAGTGCAAGGGTCTCTTCCCCGGGTTTCTGGGCTGGGAGCTCGGGCTACTTGTTGAACCTTGGTCTGATTGGAATTCCTAAAAGATATGAAACATGCCAATTCTGTGCACAGGACAGGCGGTCCGTGGTGTTGTACACTCTCCTGGAACCAACAAAGTTGTGTTCATTTCTGGTCTAGATTATTACCCCCCCCCCCATTGGTCTAGTGAAGAATTCCACTGCCTTAAAAAATGTACTATTAAACCACCTCGTTGTTCAGTTAATCAGACAACCTCTGACCAAGAATTAGCTTCTGTCAGGGCAGTCGCCTCTCAGAGTGGCTGCTTGCCTCAACCGGCATCCTGGGAGTCCATGAAATAGCGAGGATCTTTGTAAAAACAAAGTTGGTTCCTTAACCAAAGTGTGCTTTCCTGGGTATCCTTGGGCCTACCCTCATTCCCACCTGTTCAGATTGCAGGTTCTTTATTCATAGCTCTTATGAGAATCGTCTTTATAGTCTTTATAGCTGTCGTGTGGGGAGCGAAAGCCTTGCAAAGTTTGACGAGCTTTAATGACTGGCCAGATGCTGGCTGATTACATCCGAGCCCAGCTATCACTGTGAGATCAGATTTGCAGCCACTTAGGAAAGAAAAGTGTTTGTCCCCGTGTTGGGCCGGCCCTTGCTTTTATGACCAGATGTGCAGCAGCAGCAGTTAAAGTGCCGCAGATTAGATCCAGGGCGTGTCATAAATCCTCGACAGCAGGCATTCCCAAAGCTGGGGCGAGTCAGGGCTCCGGGAGTGACTTTTATGGATGCAGTTGAGGATGCCTTTTAAATGAAGCTGCTTGGTTTGATATTAGGACTCACAGCTCTTAAACTCTGAGGTCAGGAGAGCCATGGCGTTCCCTCCAATAATTAGGAACAGTCAAGACAGAGATGCAGACCAGAGCACCCCGGCTGAAATCTGGACGCCCGCCCACACGAGAGGCCCGGAGACAAATGGTGGGGGGCTCACTTGCTGCTGGGCATGTCTAGCGTCTCAAGCCATATGGCTCTCCTTCCCTGACTCCTGAAATTGGAGGCAGCAACTTCTGGGGGAACTAGGGCCTTCAGGGGTAAATAGGAGCATTGGTTAGATTTCCCTCCAGCTTCTTTAGTTTTTAATTTGATAAAAGTGATAGAACATAAATAGGGACTGTAAATAAGTTTATGTGTGTCCCAGCTGCATTCCCCCCTCACATGCACGTGTGTGTGTGTGTGTGTGTGTGTGTGTGTGTGTGTGTGTAGAATGTACTCAGGGGAAGCTGCTGTCTTGAGCATGTGGTTACCTGAGTGCATTTATAGGCAACAATAAGGCTACCATTTATGAACACTTGGGCTAGGTATTGATATTTCCTAGGATCGCTTATGCTTATGAGAACATTTTGCAAGTAAAACCCAGGGCGGCTAAATGGCTTGCTTGAAACATGCGTGGTACATATGCAGCTCTGGGAGCCAAATCACAGTTTATATGGATTTACAGGTTGTGTGCTTGCCACACCACCAGGCAGCTGCAAGGAGTGCTTGTTGAACTAGGGATGCTGTTGCTTTAAAGGAAGAGATAGTTCCTTGAGAAAATACTGAACCCAGATGCATCAGGCAAGTCTGTAAGAAAGCGTTAATAGTAATATTTTTGGATGTCTGTATCGCTAAAGGGTGATGTCTTTGAGTTCCCACATATTCCAAAAGCCTACAGTTCTCTTATGTGGCTTCTTGGTGGCCTCTGAAGTGTGGCAGTGTCATAGGAAGAGCAGAAACATCTGGCTTATTGCAGTATTCCCTTGGGCATCCCCGGGTCTCTTCTGTTAATCTTTTGAGTGACAGAGGCTTAAGGACTGGCATCTTTTCCAGCTGGCTTTCTAGGAAACCAAGAGCATGCCCTTTCGGTTTAACTTTATCTGGCTCACTAATTGAGCTCCCCCGAGGCCTAGACCCCAATCCTTGCCCCCTTATTTGCTTCCTGCCTTCATAAAATTCCTGACATTTGTTTGACTCTGGAAACCAGCAGTGATCAAGTATCAGATTGGAGGCTATTATGTAGGAAGTACCTGAGTTTTTGGTCTCTCAGCTCTGAGCAGCATGACTACCTGGGACATGGTCAGGATCCTTTTAATTACCAAGGAGGCAGCTATTTCTTTAATCCTGTACAATTTACTGGAAAGGTTTCAGAGGGAGAATGGGTTGGGGGAGGGCCTCTCCTGGGCTGATGGAGTCTGGCTGATGGTCATGCCAAGCCTGTCTTTGTCTAATTCTCTGTTTGCCCTTGAAAGCCTGGAGCGGGGTGAGAGCAGGAACTGTGCCCATCCTGTCTGTCGGTGTATCCCCAGAGCTCAGCACGAGGAATTGACTTTGTAGGTGTTGGTGGAATGAACAAATAAATGCCAGTCATGTGTTTGCAGTGATGCATGAGTACCACTTTCTAGGTGTTTTAACAGGACTGGAGGCAGGAAATAGATGAAAGAAATTTGAGATATAGGGGAAAATGGGAAGGTCCAGAAGTTTGTGTTTTGGGTCTATTCTTTATTTGTCCTCTCTTGTCACTTATTTGGTTCATCCTGCAAAATCCAGCTCCAGCTTCCCTCTCTAGGAACTTTTCTATTGGTTAGAACTAGTCACGCTCACCTTCCACCAATTTCTGTATCTGTGCACTTATGCTCCAACTTTTGCTAATCCTTCTACAGTGAGCATCTTGAAATTGGGCCAGCATCTGCATCTTTTTAGCACGAACTGGCCCCTTCAGCACTGCATGCATGATCCTGTCTTGTTAAATGAACAAGCTTGAAAACCTTGAGGGCAGAAGAGAGATCTTCTTGGTGACACTGCAAAGCATTCTGTAAATATTTACTGCAGTGAATTGGACTGTACAGTGCTTTCCAAGCTGGACCCTCTGCTCTCATTTGAACTTGAAATTGGTTACTTACAAGTGATTTCTTTTCTCATATTAAGGCTTTTGTTCTTTGTTTAAAAATAAGTATGTGTGGTGGTTATGGGAGGTTTGGGGGAGGAAAGCAAGCAAACTTGGATGGGAAACAGGCTTAACTCCACCCTAAACCTTTTTTTTTTTCTTTTTTACCTTGCATTCACCAAATGTGAAGCAGCTTCTAGACTGTTCTGTTCCACTGGACTAGCCTGCCTTGTGTCAGGGCCAGGGTGGGTCCTCGTGTCTGCACAGATGTCTCTCTTGTTATCTGTGTGCCTGAAAACAAGCCTTCTTTTCCACATGGGGCATTTATCTGAGATGCTACTCAAATGTTAGGTCAAGAACTTGGTTTCAACATTTTGATAGAGCTGACATGTGAGCTTTAAAGAAACAAAGTTGAGGAGGACAGGAGGAGGAAGTAATCATCTTAGAAACTCTGGGAAATGCAATCAAATGGAAAGCACTTGGATATTGTCTCATTATCTCCGAAAATTGAACATGCACATTTCTATGGCCCAGCGAATCTACTCCTAGGTATATATGCTCAAGGGAAACTCATGTCCCGAAGGAGACATGCATAACTACATCTGTAATACTGTGAGCCTGGAGAGAGTCCAAATGCCCATCAGCTGCAGGACAGATGAACAAACTGTGATGTACTCACACAGTGGAGAATTAAACTAGTCACAACAGTGAGCAACAGTGCCATACAAAACTATGGACGAATCTTGACAATATGACATTAACTAAAAGGACTGCACCGAAAGACACAGCACAGCAGCTTTGACAAACAGCTCAGATTAAATAGAAAAAAGTTTAGGAATGCATATAGCTGCAATAAAACTATATACAAAGAAAAGCAAAGCAGTGACGGACACAGGCTTCAGGGGGAAGTTAGGGTGAGGCAGGGGATTGACTGGGGGTGTGTGACCCACCAGTTAGTGTAGGTTAGAGTCAGTACTTTACCTCTTTTTGAGGGGAGAATGAGTTTGAAGGTATTTGTCCATGAGTAGAGATCCGATAGCTAATTAAATAAAAATAAAAGTGTGCCTTGCGTGTACCATTGTTGAGTGTGTCATGAGCCAACAATTATGATTAATATTTTTTCACTTTAGGTCAAACAAAAATTTTCTAGGTAGGGATTCCTTTCTTGCCTCCTGTTCCCCCCACCCCCTTTCCAGATGTGCATGTGGCCCTACCTAAAATACCACCTCAGGGAGTGATTATTGGCTCTGTTTCAATTCTTGGCCAGTCAGACCCAGAGCAGGCCCAGGCCCTGGCACAAATATCTACACCAGCTGGCCAAAGGGCTCGTGTAAAGCTGAGCTGGCAGCGGACAATCTCCCCTCTCCCTTGCTCAGGGGAATCAGCCCTGGACACCTGAGCGCCCAGCCCTGCAGAGTAGAAGAGTTCACTGGCTGAGGCCTGGGTCAGAAGCCTTATTTGCCAGTGGGGGTGGGGGAGGCGTATTTCTGGTTTGATGCCTGTCTTCATTCCGACCTCCTCCTCACCCCCCTTTGCCGAGGCTGGGGGAGGGGGCATGGCCCTGCTTAGCAGGTACAGGGCACCCTTTCTCTCCCGACCACATAGAGATCTATTGTTTAAGCAGCCAAGTTCCTGGCACTGCTGTTGGTGGAGGGGGATGTCCATGTGCAGTGCCCCTCCTTCAGCATTTGTCACTGCAGAGCCGTTCGGGAGAGGACAAGGGTTGAGTTGCGGATGAGAAATCGATCGGACCTGCTTGTGAGGCCTGCCAAACAGGGTTAGCATTGTATGTACGTGCTCTGCACGGATCCCGAGTTACCTGGGGGGTAAGAGGATTGGATCTCCGTGAACACTTCCAACAGCCCCACGAAGACCCCAGAGCAACAATGGTCATTATCGCAACTGAATGGATTTCCCTTTGCAACGGACATCATTCAACGGAACGGCCAGATCACAACTAATCTTACCTTTGGCAGACAGCTGAGCTTGATAGGTGAGGTGCTCTGTGTGCTTCCGGGATGTTCCCTGGGTGGACTTCAGCCTCCTTTTATTGGAGCCAGTGTGGGGCAGCCTCTACAAAGCAGAAAAGGCTGCTCCCAAGAGCTGGCATCTCAGCCCCTCCCACCACCAGGGAGGACCAGGAATGAACGAGGTTCCATGAGATACTGTGTCAGGGGCTTTGGAACCTGACAAACACTCTACACATGTGAGTGACATGCCTCCCCCCGCCAAAAAAAAACCTGTTTTACACTCCAGTGTCGATTTGATAACTATAACTACATATCTATGAGCTAAATGGTTTTTCAAAAAAAGGATTGACAGAGGAGAAAAACTAGACCCACTTCTCAGAATGCAGTTTTTTGTTTTTGTTACAGATAAATATCTCTAGGCACTGCTGGGAGTTCTAAGTATTTTTTGTGTGTGGATGTTTATTGTTTTATCTATTGAAAAAAATTCTGCAAAACCCCTGGGGAGAGGACACAGAAGTATATAGTAAGTAAGACGGTGAGGTACTGAGTGATTTCGGAGGACACGAATCACTCCTTCAGGCGGCCGATGCCACTGAATAGACCTGTTGGCCAGGATGGAAACGGTCTGTATCTGCAGTGTCCAATTTTAGACACGTGTGGCTATTAGAGTTTTAAATAAAGTTGGTACAACTGAGGAACCGAAGTTGTAATTTGATTTGATTTTAATTAATTTAAAATTAAATGTTAATAGCCACATGTGGTTAGAGGCGATCTCCTTGGACAGGCTTGGGGTCTGACGGCGTGCCCAGGCTTACTCCCACTGGGTACACCCACGTGCCCCAACTTCGGTGGTACTGAACCACGTTGCATTTCCCGACCTCTCTTCCCTTCCTATCTCTGTCAAAGGTCTGCCCCTCATGTGAGAGGCTCAAATGGCTCCACACAGCCCTCACTGCAGGCAGAGTTCATCCTCCTGTGCTGCTTACGCCTAGAACAGTGCGCGTCCCCATCTGCCCTGTAATCTAGCCGAACAGAGGGAGGGGGTTAGTGGGCAGCCTCGGCACAGGCTTTGCGGGTACACAGACCCAAGGCGAGTCTGGCTCTGCCACTGTGAGCCTGTAGTAATGTAACCTTTTGGGTCCTTGGTTCCACTATTTAGCCAATGAAGGTCATAGCATTTATGTGCCAGAGGGAGGAAAGAATGAGGTGGGATGTCTTAGCTTCCTATTCCTATTCCTGTTGTAACAAACGCCACAAACCTAGTGGCTTAACCAACACATGTTAAAGGAGAGTTTTTAATGAACAAGCCTCAATGGGTTTAATAATCAGTAGAGCTGAGTTCCTTTCCAGAAGTTTTAGAGAGGGATCTGTTAACTTGCCTTTTTCAGTTTCTAGAAACTGCCTGTATTCCTGGGCTCATAGCCCCTTTTCACCTTCAAAGCTAGCAATAGCCGGTCCAGGTAACATGGCAGTGTTAGGATAAGGACCTGGGCATCACTGGAAGGTCATTATTGTGCCTTCCCACCCACTCATTAAAGGTCTTATCCAGGGCCTGGCTCATAGGTGCTTGATAAACGGGGGTCATTGTTATGACCTGTATCTATTAGTTTCTTTCCTTTTAGAGTGGGAGTCTCTTAATGGTGGAGTTGTTTAATTTCCTTTATAGACTCCATCCTGCCCAAGAACAGGTGCTTAGTAAATGTTTATTGAATAATAGAATTTTCAATAAATGCTGATTGTTTCTTTTCTTGTAAAGAAATATTGAACAGTAAAAAGAAGTAAAATGCAAACCAGAATATATGATCCCCTTTGTGCAAAAAAAAAAAAAAAAAAAAAAAAGTTGGCGGTTGTATAGAAAAATCGAGCAGGTGATATGCCATGCTGTTAGTGTTGGTTATCACGGGATGCTCCATTTCCATCAGACGTGCCTTAGTGATTATTAAAATATTTTTGTTTACAATGAACATCGTTTAATCTTAGAGGAAAGTAACAAAGGTTAAAACATGCATGCTTTTTTTTAAAAAGCTCTAAACCTGCCCGGCTGGTGTAGCTCAGTGGATTGAGCATGGGCTGGGAACCAAAAGATTCCGGTTCGATTCCCAGTCGGGGCACATGCCTGGGTTGCAGGCCAGGTCCCCAGTGAGGGCCATGTGAGAGGCAACCTTACATTGCTCTTTCTCCCTCCCTTCTCCTCTCTCTAAAAATACATAAATAAAATCTTTAAAAAATAAAAATAAAAAGCTCTAAACCTGTCTCAATCCACCCTGCTCCCCAAGTCACCCTTGGATTCGGTCTCCAGCTGGTCCAGGCGGCCTGTGGTCACGTTGGGCCGATGTTCAGGGTTAGTAACTGCTGGCACCAGGCCTCCTACTCATTTTCTGCATACTTTGAACTCAGTCTGCTCTCAAGGAGGGTTTTCAATTTACCTCAGCAGGACACAGCTGTAAAAAATAATGTATTTATTGATGCGGTGGGGATATAAATTAGTACGGTCACTTTGTAGAATTGCAGTTGAAGATGCACACACTCTTTGACCTTGTAATTCCGCTCTGGTATACACGCTAGAGAAATGCACTTAAATATAGACCAAGAGGCGCTTACAGACCTTCACAGCAGCATTTTGGGTTGTAGTAAAAAGTTGGAAACCAGCTAAGTGCCCATCAACAGGAGACTAGAAATATAAGTTATGGTATGTCCAAATAATGGACTACCACTCAGCACTGAAAATAACTAATCTAAAGCTCTATTCATTATAAATCAATTTCATAATCAAAATATAGAATGAAAATAGCCAAATTGTAGGAGAAAATATACATTATGCTGCTATTCATATAAAGATTGAACGCGTGCAAAAAGTATATGTTGTTTAGGGGTACATATCAATGTAAAAAATTTGTGAGAAAATTAAGGGCAATGATAACTCTGAAGGTAGAGTTATGTGGGCAGGAGGGAGAGAAACCTGTTGGTTGGTAATGTTTTAGGTTTTTAAAGTGGGAGGTGAGTACATGGATTTGAAAAGTCCTTTTTGTATGTATTGTATAGTACATCATAAAGTTTTCCATAAAGAATAAAAATGCATCTGGATAGATCACAACAAGGTTTTAAAAGCAAACAATAAAAGTGATGCTTCTGTAAGGGACCCTTTGCTCCATGCTGCTGATTACGATTTTCCTTTCCCCTGAAGAGCCTCCTTGGCACATCCAGCCACGCTTGCGACCTTTGCTGCAAGTGCTGGCCACCACCCTCCTGCCCTTCTGAGGCTCTGAGGCCAGACTCCCCTGACCAGCTCAAGGCCAGGTGCAGCTCAGGGCCAGGTGCAGCCCAGGGCCAGATGTGGGTGAGATTGCCTTTCCCACCTCTGCCTATGGTGCCTGTGCTCCCCTCTGCTGTCCTGGCTTCTTTCTGCTCTTCTCACTGCACTGGCCTCCCTGGGTGCTGAGGCATGAGGGCGACGACTTTCTCAAGGTCATTGGCCATTGGTTAGGGTTGTCAGAGTGGGCGAATAAAAATCCCAACATAGGCTTGCCTCAATTATAAATTGAGTAAATTCGAATGTGACTGAATAATGTAAATTTTGAGTGATTGAATGTAAAACAATGTAAAACAATATAAATTGCATGAATTTGAATTTAGATAAGCAAGAAATAATGTTTTGGTATAAGTATGACCCAAATAAGAAATTATTTTATATTAGCTGAAATTATTTGTTATTTATGTGAAATGTAAACTAAGTTGGATATCCTGTATTATATCTGGCAGTCCTACAGTAGTTCGTTTTCTCTTGGGAATCATCTGGACGGATATTTTGCTAATTTTTAAAATAAGGGTGATAGTTTGTGTTTCTTTTTCCTACCTTACTGCCTGGCTTTGGAAGAGTTTTATTTTTTCTAAATTTTTAAATTATTTTTTAATCCTCACTTGAGGATATGGTTATTGATTTTTTAGAGAGAGAGGCAGGCAGAGAGAGAGAAACACTGATATGAGAGAGAAACATTGATCAGTTGCCTCCTCGTTTGACCCTGACCGGGGATCAATCCCGCAACCTTTTGGTGCATGGGACGATGCTCCAACCGACTGAGCCACCTGGTCAGGGCCAATTTTTATTTTTTTTAAATACTAAGGATAATAATTTGTTTTTCTGTCATGTTTGGTAAATGCCTTTCATGATTAAAAGACAGTGGTTTTCATCTACTAAGTTTTTTATCTGTATGTAGCTAATCTGTCTTTGGGGTTGGAATGAAAAAGCTCTCCCTCTTCTAAGATTATAGAAATTATAATAATTTGGATTCTCTTTCACCTTTGGGTCCTTTCATAAAAAAACTCTTTTCTTTATTATGAAAATTCTCAAATGTACACAGAAAAGGAGAGAACAGTGTAACGAATTAAGGAGCCCTCACCCAGTCTCAACAATAAACAGCCCCAGGCCAAACTCATGTCTTCTACCTGACCCCCCTGGTTTTCCACTTAGATTATTTTGAAACAAATCCAGACATTGTATTTTATCATCTGTAAATATTTTCATAAATGTTTTCATATATTTATACCTAAAAGATAAGCCTCGCAAAAACTCTAACCACAATACCATATCACAACGAAAGACTATTAACAATGATTCATTTCTTCATATAAAATAATTCAATCAACATTCAGATCGCCTCGATTATCTCTCAAATATGCTTTTCTGTTCATTTGAATCAAGATCCAAATAAGGTCCACGTATTGACTCATCTACATCTTAAATCTCTTTTATTTTATTTTTTTTAAAGATTTTATTTATTTATTTTTAGAGAGAGGGGAAGGGAGGGAGACAGAGAGGGAGAGAAACAGCAATGTATGGTTGCTCCTCACACGGCCCTCACTGGGGACCTGGCCTGCAACCCAGGCATGTGCCCTGACTGGGAATCGAACCGGGACCCTTTGGTTTCCCAGCCCACGCTCAATCCACTGAGCTACACCAGCCAGGGCTACATCTTAAATCTCTTTTAATCTGTGAGTTTCCCTCCGCCTCCTTTTCACTTTGTGATTTATCTGTTGCATGAGCAGGTTGTGCTAGGGTTTTCCACACCAGATTTTGCTGATTGCATTCCCGTAGGGTCACGTGACATGTTCCTTTATAGTTCCTGTAAAATGATAGATCTGGAGGCTTGATCAGACATGGATTTGATATATGTTTGCAAGTGTATTTCATGGGAGTTGGTAAGTACTTCCATCAAGAGGCACCTAGCATCAGTGGTATTAGCACCCAGTGGAGATAACTTTCGGACCTATTCATTTGTTAGGAGTTGTCACTGATTTTTAAACAAGTAGACTGAAAAAGGCTCCCACAATTTATGTTGCATCGCCATCCTTCTGGTCTTTGGTGTTGCCATGGACGGGCACAGAGGAAGGGGATTAGGTGCCATCGTTGCCTCCTCAGCCTCTGGGTGGGGAAGCTGTGTGTGATGCAGAGCTGTGAGAGAGGAGCTCTGCCTGAGTTCTCAGTCGGTGGCCAAGGAAGGGGAGTCTCCTCCGTTTTGGGTGCCAGCAGTAAAAGCACGAGGGAGCTGGTTTTACTCTCTAGTGCTAGTAAAGGAGGCCTTTAAAGTGTAATCGTAGACCAGCTTTGTGTGATCTTTCATATGTATACATTGCTTGGGAATGTACATTATAAGAAACAGATAAGAAATTTTGAACTGGCTTACCTGTTGGCTCAAGTAATAGCAGAAGATACAGATACAAGGTGGGTTTCAGGACTGGTTTGATTCAGTAGTTTAATGATGCCATCAAAGCACTCAGTGAATGGATGTCTCTCCCCTCTGCCTTTTGTGGTATCTGTTTACTCAGAAACCTAGGTTTTCAGGGTGGCGGAATTCCTACAGTGGTTCCAAGCTTCATATCTAAACAACAATTTTAGAAGAAGGAAGAGATAATTGGCTTCCAGTAGCCCTTTCCCCACATGCTCTCTGAAAACTTTGGCTCCTGGCTTATTGATCTAAATTGGATCAAATGCCCATTCTTCTTTTTTTAAATATACAGGATCTGGCACAAATAATGCCCCCTTTTTATTACAAAACCATAAGCATGTAATTCTGTAACATAACAACATCACACTCAAACACATCATATGACATTTTAGGTGAAATGTTCAAATTAAAACTATAAGTTATCACACCCATATTATTACCCTACCAACCACACTCAAGCAGGTGTTACTTCTGCTGGACGCTGTATGTATTTTTAAGATTTTATTTACTTTTTTTTAGAGAGAGGAGAAGGGATGGAGGAAAGAAAGGGAGAAAAACATCAATGTGTGAGAGAAACATCAATCAGTTGTCTCTCGCACACCCCAAATGGGGACCTGACCCCGCAACCCAGGCATGTGCCCTGACTGGGAATCGAACTGGAGACCTTTTGGTTTGCATGCTGGTGCTCAGTCTCCCTAGCCACACCAGTCAGGGTCAAATGCCCATTTCTCTAACCAGCCTTTTGGCTAGGAGAGTGCCATGGGGTGAGTGACTTAGGCCTAGATTCTGTAGATCATTCACTGTGGCAGGGAAGCTGATTGGGTACCCATTTCTGGAGCTGGGGGTCAAGTGATTCCTCCTCCTTTATCCTGACTGCACGGTTGTACAAGGTGGGAGAATGGAAGGGGTGCTGAGGTAACAAGCCAAGTGTCTACTTTGGGATCTGTAGCTGTGGGAGACCAGGAGAGTGGTGGGTGGGACGTGAGGGGAGAAGTGCGTTGACGTTGATGACCAGAGCCCAGAGAGGGAGATCTGTGACTGTGTGATCAGTTCCTTCATCTACTTTAAAAAATTTTTATTGTTATTCTATTACAGTTGTCCCAATTTTTCCGCCTTTGCCTTTCTCCACCCATCCCACCCCCATCCCCACAGTCAATTCCCACACTGTTGTCCATGTCCATGGGTCATTCATACATGTCCTTTAACTAGCCCCTCCTCTTTCTTTCCACCATTGTCCCCCTCCCCCCACCCCCCGGTCACTTTCAGTCTGTTTCGTGTTTCCATGCCTGTGGTTCTACTTTGTTCAGTAGTTTATTTTGTTCGTTAGATTCCTCTTATAGGTGAGGTCATATGGTATTTGTCTTTCACTTAATACTAAGTGAAATAAGGCAGTTCCTTCATCTATTGAAGGAAGACTAACTAACCTCCACTGTGACTACCAGCATAGACATTCCAAGATCGGGAGCTGACAGGAAAAAGGGAATGTAGGAAGAATTTGGATGCTTAGAGAGTAGAGTAAATAGGCTACTGAAGATGATTCCAGAAGACCCCTGCCCCCAAATGAGGAGAGCATGATTATATAGACCCACAGTTGTAAGAAGTCTCAGGATGCCTTCCTTTTATACACAAGGCAAGGATCATCCAAGTCCACACAGCCAACAAGTCATAGTTTACAGCCAGAGCCAGCACCCAGATCTGCACCTCAGTTGCTCTGTACATGACCTTTCTACTCACAGTTGCCCTGGAGATCTTGGGGAAGTTGCACAAGTCTAGCCAAGGAGAAGAAATAGCTTAAATTTTTGTGAAGGATTATCTTTCTGAGTTGCCTTTGGCTAATTAACCTATTTAAAGTGGTTAGAACCAAAACAAGTAGCCAGAGATACAGTTCGAAGAAGTGGGGGGGGGGGTGGATCTTAACATTAAGACTCTTAGTGCTCGTTAATAGCAATGCAACCAGTGCAGACACACACAGAGTCACATGGCAAAGGGTGTAGGACACAGGGGACATGTTTCGTGCTTGGCACAACGTATTCTTGAGAGGCCTTCTAAAATCCACACCCCATTTGGTGGTTGAAATGGAAGCCCTTTGTATGTGTTGCCGAGTGTCTGACAGTGTCCGTGGCCCTCCCTCTGTAGATGCTTTCTCCCCTGTATTTCTGGCAGTGACTTCAGAAAACCTTAGAGCAAATTCATAACTGCACTGGCCAGGCGGTCTGAAGTCAGGGGCCGAACAGAGGACAAAGTGTATTACTACTGTATCACTTCCATCTGTCTCCTTTTCACCTTGGTTTTGAGGGCCCCACACCCTCTCCAGGTTGTGTGTTATTATGCTTTCTTCTCCCATCAAGGTAGAGACTGAGAAAAAAGACTGGGCCCATCGCCTAGACTCCATCTATTGTCGATTTCCAATTTTGTACCTTTTCTTTTCTTAAAGCTGCATCTACCATGATTACGAAATGCACCTCCTTCCCCATTGCTGGGCGATGGGAGAACTTTGATTTGTTACCATTTGACTACATGCCTGCTTTCTTGCCCATCCAGAAGGCAGTGTATTGAGTGTCTTGGTGCCAAAGAGACCTAGGATTAAGTCCAAGCTCTGCCACTTTGTAGCTATGTATTCTTGGACAAATTAACTGAAGTCTAAGCTTCCATTCTCTCATCTGTAAATCGAAGGTATCATTTACCTCATTGGGTCATTGTGGAGCTTAAATGAAATAATGTCAGGATGCTCAGTAAATGTTTACTCTTCATAAAAATAGCAGATGAGCCTTGGCTGGTGTGCCTCAGTGGACTGAGTGCTGGCCTGTGAACCAAAGGGTCACTGGTTTGATTCCCAGTCAAGGCACATGCCTGGGTTGCGGGCCAGGTCTCCAGTTGGGGGGCATGTGAGAGGCAATCACTCATTGATGTTTCTCTCCCTCTCTTTCTCCTTCCTTAACTTCTGTCTAAGAAAAAATAAATAAAATCTTTATAAAATAATAGCAGATGAAATAACAAAATACGGGAGATTCACATGAGAACCCTGAATTGTTTTGTTACACTTAGTTTTCCCCCATTATATGGAAGATTTCTAATCTGTGATTCTTTTTCTTTGGTGAAACTAATTTTTTGTGCAATGAATCAGATCCCTCCCATTTCCCAACCTGCTGCAGGTCAGGGGGACCCACGTAAATGGAATCAATGGAGGAAAGATGTGCTTTGATGCGATTTCTCCTCATGTCACGTGGCTGTGTCTTCTCCAGGCACTGTATACTCTCTCCTTCCTGAAGTCTTCTTTCATTTTCTCCTTGCCTGGGATGGTAGGCTGTTTTCCTGAGTTGAGCATCTGAAGAAAGCTCAAGTAAGCCAGATCACCTTTCCTTTTTTCTCTAAGATTGTGAGAAGCAGTTTTGCCATTAGGAGGTAACTCAGAGGCCCTGCTGACATGTCTTCCTCAGAGCTTTTTTAAAAAAAATATTTTCTTGATTATGCTATTACAGTTGACTCATTTCCCCCCTTTATTCCCCTCTGTACCCCCTCCATTCCCCGCCCTTTAGTTTTTGTCCATGAGTCATACACATAAGTTCTTTGGCTTCTACATTTCCTATACTATTCTTAACCTCCCCCTGTCTGTTTTCTACCTACCATTTATGCTACTTATTCTCTGTACTTTTTCCTCCTCTCTCCCCTTCCTACTCCCCTGTTGATATCCCTCCATGCCTTATATAAATCCCTTTAACATTTCATATAATTAAGGCTGGGTGATGATGAACTCCTTGAACTTGACCTTATCTGAGAAGCACTTTATCTATCCTTCCATTCTAAATGAAAGTCTTGCTGGATAGAGTATTCTTAGATGTAGGTCCTTGCCTTTCATGACTTGGTATACTTCTTTCTAGCCTCTTCTTGCCTGCAAGGTCTCTTTTGAGAAATCAGCTGACAGTCTTATGGGAATTCCTTTGTAGGTAACTGTCACCTTTTCTCTTGCTGCTTGTAAGATTCTCTTCTTATTTTTAACCTTCGGCAGTGTAATTATGATGTGTCTTGCTGTGTTCCTCTTTAGGTCCAACTTCTTTCGGACTCTCTGAGCTTCTTGGACTTCCTGGAAATCTATTCCTTTGCCGGATTGGGGAAGTTCTATCTCATTATTTGTTCAAATAAATGTTCAATCCTTTGGTCTTCCTCTTCTCCTTTTGGCATCCCTATGACCTGGATGTTGGGACGTTTACAGATGTCACGGAGATTCCTAAGCCTCTCCTCATTTTCTTGAATTCTTGTTTCTTCCTTCTGGTCCACACCGTTGATTGGAGTCCCAGTTTCCTTCTCTTCCCTATTGGTTCCCTGCACATTTCCCCTCATTTTCTTTAGCGTATACTTCATTTGTTCATCTGTTTGTGACCAACTTTCTTCCAATTTTGTGAGCATCCTGATTACCAGTGTTTTGAACTGTGCACCTGATAGGTTGGCTATCTCTTCGTCCCTTGTTGTAATTTTTCTGGAGCTTTGATCTGTTCTTTCATTTGGGCCATTTTTTTTTTCTCAGTGTGCCTGTTACTTTAAAGGGCATAGCCTTAGGTGTTCACCAGGGCAGGGTAATCTCCAACGACGTTTTGTTTTGACTTTGTTTTGACGTTGTCTGAGAGGTGTGGCCTGGGAGGGAACAATGGCGCTTGCTCTGCTCTTCTGGCTCCCAGCCACTTTTCTCCCAATGCGCTCTCCTGTGTGGCTGGGAGTTGCTTCCGCTGCCGCCTCAGTCTCCACAGGTGTTCTCTGTTCTGCTCCCCAGCTCCTTCTCCCAGTTTATCTTCACACACAAGTGAAGGACAGCCCATCCACCAGTCTGGGCCCGCTGTTTCCCGCTGGCTTCTCCGGGTACACAGGCCGCTTTTTGGGCCGCTTTTTGGTCAGGCGCACCCTCCGTGAGTCTCTCTGGGCAAACTGCCGTCCAGCTGCGAGCTCTCCGCCTGGCTCCGCCCTGCTCACTGGTCTGGGTGAACGTGTCCTCTCCAACTCCTTGGCTGTTAGATTTCCACTCGGTTTGATTCTCTGTCCATTCTGGCTATTTATTTTGCTTTTTAAATTGTTGTTATTCCTCTTTTGGTTGTGCAAGGAGGCACAGTATGTCCACCTATGCCTCCATCTTGGCCAAAAGTTCTCCTTTTCCTCAGAGCTCTTGAGTTCGGGGGTCAGGTGGTGATTGCCCAGAATGTTCCCAGATCTGGTCCCTAGGCAGTTCCCTGGAGCTGGAGGAGCAGTGCCTGGTCTTTTGAATGCTCCTTTTCCTCTCACCCCATGCCAAGCCTTCCCTTGTCTGGGGTTGCAAAGCCAGTCACAGCAGGCAGGGCCTGGGGCTGGGCCCACACATGAACCAAGTTGCTTTCAGAACATTTCAGAGACAAAACCCCTTGCTGTTAATGTGATTTTCTAGAGGGATGTTTCCAGATAAGGTGGCTTGTGCCCACCACATCCACTTTTTTCCCCCTTCTATTTTCAGTTGGTGTATTAAGACCATTCACATTTAAGGTGATTGTATTAATTATGAAAAACCTGACAACCAGGTGTTCCCCAGTGCTAAAGAAAGTGAGTTGTCCATCCCTGCACTCATCATGGCTGATTGGGCTCATGACCACATACCGTAATGGCCTGGTCCAGCATGTGGAGTCTTTAGTCATGCCAGCCTGTAACTGGATGTCATTATTGGCCTCAACTACAGCGAGTTAGTTAGACACTAAAATTGGCCTCTTCTCTGAGGAGCCGAGGACCAGCGCTTAAGAATCCTGTTCATCCTGTGGACTTGTATTTCTCAAGAGTGTATTTCCTAAAGTCTAGTCTGTAGCTCACCTGAGATGCTACTGGGTCCAGGAATCTGCATTTCTAAAAAGCTCTGTAGGTGATTCTCGTGCTCACTGCAGTCTGAGACTTTCTGAGGCTGAAATTGTAGAGGCGAATAAAATTTCAGGCAAGGCCTGGAATCTATGACTTATGCAATCTGTCACTGAAAAGATCACAAATGAATGCTAATTCCATTTGCTTTCGCCAGTAGCTGTTCACATATGCGAAGACAGGCTCCCTTGGAAGGAAGAGAGCCTGCTGATGTCTCTGGCCTCTGCTCTCCCAGATGCTATGTTCATGTTTGCGGGCGGTGGAGCATCTTGTTCTGGGGTTGGAGCCATTCCTGCACTGACATGAAATTAAGAATCTTAGCTGGGCAGCTGCAGTTCTAAAACAGTGATGTCTCATTCCGTGGAAGAGCAAGTTTTAAGGGCCACCTGCAACTGCTATTCCATGAGATGAAATTAAAACGAAGATTTCTTTTCTCAGCCCCTTGTCCCATACTCTGGAGGTGTCCGGGAAGACAAAAAGTGTCACAAAGTAAGTTAGTGCATTGGAGTCCAAGAGGTTCTGAAGAGATGGACTGGCTGGATTGCTTCAGCGGCCACCTTTGCCTCCCCTACCTGGGGCTTTGGGCCTGAGCACAGGTCTAGTTACTGAGGGACATCTTGATTCATTCCCTCGTTCATTCATTTATTTATTTATGAGTTGGCCTTTAGTAGGGCTGTGGGAGGCAAGGAGGAAATTGTGTTTGCATCTGATCCAGAAAAACCACTAAGTTAAAAGACAAAGAGCATTCTGATTCTTATTAGGGAGGGGCATCTTTGGGAGCAATGTGACAAATGTCCAAGAAAGGACATCTTTTGCCAGATGGAAGAATTGTGCAAGTGCTGTTGCCAAAGGCTTTGTCCTGTGTCTTTGTTTTCTATATTCACAACAAGCTATTCAATGGTGCACATACCCCCCCACAGGGAAACTGGGGCTGTCAGCTGGGGAAGTCGTACGGTGCATTGGGGGAGAGAATTTCAGTGCACTCTGGTGGCTGTTTGCCTGTCATCTTGAGAAGCCTATTATGGTAACCATCTGTTGCTTTGGTCTGCCTAGTACCTTTTCTCTCTTTTCTGGTACTAAAGTCTCTACTTTCTTTTTTTAAAAAAATATTTTATTGTTATTCTATTATAGTTGTCCCCATTTTTTTCCCTTTGCCCTCCTCCACCCAGCCCTCCCCCCCGCTCCCACAGTCAATCCCCACCCTGTTGTCCATGTCCATGGGTCATTCATACATGTTCCTTGACTAGTCCCTTCCCCAGAATCTCTACTTTCTTTTGGGGGAAATCCCTCCCTCATTCACAGTTCCCATGACTTAAGTGGACTGATTCCACCTCCCAGTTGCATAGTATGTATGTGACTGGGACTTGCTCAATCAGTGTGTGCTCTCTTCTGGTCAAGAATGGTCACGTGACCCACCCTGGGCCAATGAATTCAATTCTGGGAATTTTGTTGAAACTATTGGGGAAGAGAAGTTCTGGAGTTGGGACATTGTGAGGATGTAGGTCTATAGTGGTTGGTGGTCACTTGGTCACTATGAATGAAAAGCTTGCCTGAGAATAAAGCCAACATAGAGAAAAACAAACTGAAAGAAGAAATTTGAGACAGGTTTTTGCTAATACATTGTGAGCCTTTGGATGCAGCTATGCTCAAAGCTCCCTTGTATCTCCCATTTCAACTTCCTGTGATACATTAAATATGGCCACAGTTTCTTTGTGGCTCCTTCCATTAAGTGGTGGAGTCTATTTCCCCATCTCTTGAATCTGGGCTGGCTGGTGACTTGCTTTGATTCATAGAATGTGATGGGAGCAACACTGTATGAATTTTGGAGACTGGGCCTCAAGGGGCCTTGCAGCTTCTGCCTTCACCGTCTTAGAGCTGTGCCTTGAGGCCACCATGTAAGAAAATCAGCCTACTGAAGGATAAGAGGCCATGTGTGGGAGAACTGAAGTGCCCCAGCCAACTGCTAGCACCATTTGCTCAGCATGTCCGTGAGGCCATCTTGGGGACTGCCTTCCAGCCTAATGCAGCTGTGTGAGTAAGCCCAGGTCAAACCAGCGGAGGAACCACTCAATCAACCTACAGAATCATGAATTGTTATTTTAAGCCACTAAATTTTGAAGTGGTTTGCTATATATCAATAAATAATTGATGCACTCCTTTTTTGCTTGCCAGTTTGACTTTATTTTCTGTCATTTGCAACAGAGACTGATTTGCAACAGTTTTGAGACACCTATGTAATGAATTAAGCCTTACTAGAAATGTACCTTTGTGGAACTTCTGCCTACCTCTGCCATCAACGTAGTGATATCAGCTGCCTCCATCTACACTGCTACTTGTTAGGTACGCATACATGAACCCGCTTGTTGGTGGAATCCATTTCTTGTTCATGGTTGTGTAACTTACCTGCATGATAGTGCTACTGTCCCCTCAGAGCATGGGTTTCTCCAGCACATGCTCCCAAGGGGAGGCCACTCAACAACTCTCCTCTGCTGATCAGTTAGGCGATTTGACACTTGACATTCCTCTGCTTCATTGGAAGAAGTTCTCTTCAAGATGACTTCTTGAACTTGGTAGTTCCTTTTAGTAGGCTCTCACACCTTTGATTTCTGGGGTCCCCGGACTGTTTTTAAAATGGCATCAGTTATTTGAGATGAGAGTAGGTAGTAGGGGCAATGAAATAGCACAGCCCTGGAGTTGGGCACGTGGGTGGTCAAAGGCCAGCTAAGGGCCTGATTTCTGAAATCATCATCACTTGGATGACCTCAGAAATTAGATGGTGTCACAAATCACATTGGGGAGTACAGAAAATAAATCCGACTCAGTGAGGATCAAGGAAGGACTGTTCTGGACTTGTTGAATTTGAAGCATCTCAAATCCAGGGGAACTTTTTACTACATATTCTAGATCAAGTGTTGACTGAGGAACCACCAAAGTGTAGATGAGAGTTAAAGCCAGAAGTGTGGCTAATATCGTCCTGGGAAAATGTGTTATCAAACTCTGGAGAATGCTACCGTTAATTCGGGCATAGGAAAAGCCATGGAAGAGGATCGTAGCAGACTGCATTTTCCAAAGACGACTGCAGCAATATCCTCCATCCCTCATGTTCTTCTCACTGTGTGACAGTGATATTCCTTCTGGGTGGGGAGTTGGGGATGGGGGTCTATGTCTCTTTCCCATGATCTAGCAGGCTTGTGACTCCGGTGTAGGTGATGCTGTGTGACTTCCAAGGCTAGGTAATAAAAGAAGATGCAGCTTTCACTGCTTCCTTTGGAGTCTTGAGCCACCATGTAAGAATCTGAGGTTGCCATGATTTGAAGAACTCAGGCTGCAGGAAGAAGCCAAGTGTAGTGTTCTGACCTGCAGCTCTCACTGTGGTCACAGCTGACAACCAGCATCAACTCCCAGAAGTGCGCCCTGCTGTAAATTCAGCCTATAGCCTTTAAGTCCTTCATGAAACAGAGAAATGTTACCCACCATGTTCTTTCTGAATTTCTGATCCATAGAATCTGCAAGCATGACAAAATTGTTGCTTTAAGTTGCTAAGTTTTACAGTGTTATGAACTGAATATTTGTATTCCCCCATTCATATGTTGAAATCCTAACCTACAATGTGATAGTATTAGGAGGTGGGGGCCTTTGGGAGGTGTTTAGGTCACGAGGGTGAATCCCATCGATGGGATTAGTTCCCTTGTAAAAGAGACCCCAGTAAACTTTCTCACCCCTCATGCCATGTGAGAACATCGTGAGAAAATACTGTCTATGAACCAGGAAGTGGGTCCTCACCAGGTACCATATTTGTCAGCGCCTTGATCTTGGACTTGCCAGCCTTCGTATCTGTGAAAAATAGATGTTTGTTGTTAAAACCGCTCAATCTATAGTGTTTTTGTTATCGCAGCCTGAGCTGATGACATGGGACAACTTACTATACTGTAATAGATCCATAGATAACCAGAACAAGGACAGCAAGGAAGTGTCAGAAGTGAGAAGCTAACTGAGCAAGAGGGAAACCTAGGAGAGGTCCAGACAGCTAACACCTACGGGTGTGGCATGGGTTTGGGCCGCTAGGAAACCATTAGCATCTTCAGCAGGAGCACTTTCAGTGCATCATGAAGGCTGAAGTCAGTTGCTGTGAAGGAAGAAAGTGGAAACAACGTGCAGGCCGCTTTCTCAAGAAGCGTGGCTGTGAAATGGTGCAAGAAGGATGAGAATTAGAGATACAGGGTCAAAGAATTTTTTTAAAGGTGATAGGAAAAGATTTGAGAGTAGAAAGTGGTTGGAGATGCAGAAAGGAAGAATTATTACTGAAGGGAGGTCTTGAAGGAAATAGGAGGAGCGTGATGAACAGTGACACTAACGGAGCAACCTCTAGTGAAGAGGGCAGGAGGGTTAACAGATGGTGGTAGAGAGAGTTTCTGAGGCTGGGAACCATAGCTGCCTTTGCTTCTGGCGGCCACCACCGTGTTCTTTGCAGAGCAGACATTGCCTTAGAATTCAGGGATCGACAACCGCAGGAAGCAGTACTACTCCATTTCCATTTAATGTCTCATCCTTGAGGAATTGTGTCATTGTTTTGATAGCAACACTTAGTTAACGTCACTATCTATTTATAGAGGGTGAAATCTACCGCAAGGAATCTTAGATGTATGACTAAATTCTTTCTAAAACATCCTTATTGATGATCTATTTTCTTATGTAAGTATGTAAGGATTGCTTTTTCCACTAAATGGAATTTCACCTTTCTGAGACTTCTATCCATTCATCCTAATTCTCCATACCTACTCAAAAGACATTCACATCCCATTTTATCTTGTAGTTAACCAACAGTAGAGAGAACAAAAATAAGGACTCAGGATTTAAGGTGACTGATATTTTTTAGCTGTAAAGACAGTGTGCCTCTAATTCCGTGACATTTAGTAAAAATGAGGGCGGGGTAAGACAGATACAGAAAAGAAGATTTAAGAATGAATATAAGTAGAAAGTAGGTAAGTTATAGCACAGATCCATGGCACGATCTAGAAAAATGGGTAACTTCACAATGGAGTTAGTGGGGAAAAGGGAGGTTTAAATCTTATGATTGTGTATTGTAGAGTTCCGTTTTGTAAATGATGAATATACACAGCAAAAAGAGTACATGTTAAAACAGTAATAGTTTCCTCTGGGAGCTGGGATTCTGGAGATTTTTATTTTCCTTGTTTAAAAGGAGTATGCATTTCCTGTGTGTATAAATACAATGAGTAAAAATGAAGCAACCACTGAATCTGCCTCTCTGTTCATTTCAAATGTTAAAAGTTGACCACCAAGATTGCATGGTTTACCTACATGCAAGAAGGTAGATTGTGGCTGTCTTCTTTCCTGATGCTTTGCCCCCTTGGATGAGGCCATGTTGTATCTTCCTGATGGCTGATGCTCAGAGGGCGGTGCCATGAGACAGACTGGCCCCAGAACAGTCTGTGTTTAAATGCAGAAAAGGAAAGAACACAGCCAGACCCCTGGGAATCTGCTAGCCGGGACCGCAGGGCCTGGGCCTCAGCATCCTTTCTGCCCTCCTTCTCATCTGGCCTCTATCCTGTTTCTTTGAAAAATTTGTGTATCTTGGATGCTTCTCTAATTCTGACGGTGCCTTGGGTTCTGTGGGTGCTGTGCTGGCCTTCCGGTGCCCTCTGACGTTCTTCCCGTTAGTGTGGGAGGTGGGAAGGACAGGCCGTTCTGGGCTATTGTGGGAACCTCCCCAGGTAGGACTTGGGATAGGTGGGGCTGAGAGCAGTGCAGGGGAGTTATTTTTCTGTTTTCTTTCTCTTTCTTCCCCCTTTTTCTGTTAATGCTAAGTATTGGTGTGTGTGTGTGAGAGAGAGAGAGAAAGAGAGAGAGAGAGAGAGAGAGATGTCTGTGTATTTATTTACTTATTTTTTGTGAGATATTTATTTGGGAGACATCCACTGTCCAGATTATTTATTTGAAATGTCCCTCTCCTCTTGCTTTCTGTCTACTCATATCTGCTAAGGAATAGATTGGTTTGTTCACTGTATGTTTATCTTTTTGCCCCCTTAGACTGTGGGATCCATGGGAGCAGAAATCCCATATTATTAACTACATCAAAAGTACACAGAAGACAGAGGCCTGTCTTCAATCTCTATATTACCAACATGGTAATTCACAGGGTCCGACAGGTATCAGGTGCTGAATAATCATCTATTATGCACCAGCCATCATAAATATGTGAGTTTCCTGTGTCTCTGAATTATAGTCCATATGTATTCTATAAGCAATGCAATTTCATTTTAACTGATGTATAAAATATTGCCCTATAATCCAAACATGTAATAAACTACCTCTGATAGCAGGGATTGGCTAATACTCTTCCCTGTTTATGGTAAACTTCGGAGGGCAAATACGTGCCCTCTGATGGACTTCTCTTTTTCTAGACTGATACATTGGACGCTGACTTACCAAGCTCCCCCTGCAGGGTCTAGGCCGTGGAGAGAGCTTTTCGTTCAGAGGGTTGCGCTGGGGAACATGACTTCTGGCGAGGATTTATGTAAAAGCTTTTCAAAATCGTGACCGTCGTTAATGAGTGCTCAGTCTCTTATTTTTGTGAAGAGCTGTTTTCCACTGGAAAACAATCTTGGGTTTTAGGTTATGCTGTGTAAAAAGTTTCCAGGAAATGTCAGGGCATTTTCCAAGAGCACCCTAGGAGGTGGGAGCAGTTAAAATACTTTTAAAAAAAATCTGTATTCTGATGGACATTGGTCATTTAATTTGTTTTTCGTTGATTCTTGGGCCAGTAAAGAATTCCAACCTGGTGTGAATGAGGGTTGGCAGGGGTTGGGGGAGGAGGCGGGAGCAGAGGTTTATTGGTGTAACCATCCCTAGGAAGGGACCCCACTTGACCATTAGTCAAGGAGACACAACCGGAGACCGTTTCTTTTCTTCACTCATACACCAGTCACTCCTTTGAACCAGGTCCTCTGACTTGGAGCAGATGGCTCCTTCCTCCTGCTCACTGGTCATTTGCCTCCGCCTTCTGTGTTAGCTTTGTTTTTAAGTGGGGGGAACTGCAGACAGAGGAAGTCACCTGGGGAAGAGAAAGACTTAGATATGACGAGCATGTTTTATAAGTCCAGGCCTATGTTAGGTATTTTGCATAGAGTCTCATTGATTTCCATCCACCGTTTTTGCAAAGGGGACCAATTATTATCCCCATTTATAAATGAGCAAACTGAGGTACAAAGAATTTAAGGAAAGTGCTCAGGGCCCCTAGGAAGAGACTGGATTTGAATCCAAGTCTGTCTAGTTACAGAGTCCTTGTGTGTCCCAGTACGCTGTGCTGCATTTATAGCACATTAGAGCGGGTTCAGGTTACCCAGCGCAGGTGGGTGGAAAAAAATAGTTGGGAAGAAACCTTTCTGTGAAGGTTTTTACTATATTTCAAGTATCTAGGGTGGAGTTTATGATGGCCAGGCAGGAGGTTTGAAGCTGGCAACACTATTCTGGCACCTTCTTCCCACAAGACAGGCTCTGTTTATTTCATGCCAGCTAATGTGGAGGGTGCCTTAAATGATTTATGTTTGAGGGATTTTTTTTTTGGTTGACAAAAATACCCCTATTGCAATAAGCCTTGGATACTCAATATTTAATAAACCAGGCTTAGTGGCTCATAAGGTCAAGAGAGACAGACTGTGCTTATGCCGAGGAGGTGTCAAAGCAAATGCGCCCTGGTCAGAATCCCTCCCGAGCAGATGGAATTTCCATGGCCTGGCTCTCAGGGATTAACCCTGGGTGTTCAAAGCTTTCGGGTACCGCGTCCTCCGGGAGATCATCAGGGATCACTATCAGGAAGCCTGAAACTGGGGATTTCGGTGGCAGTGTGTCTGCTGTCTGTATCATTACCAAGGCGTTTCCAAGGACTGAGACTATTATGAACCATAGATTTAAGACTGACACATTGAACTTCATCCAGACTCCATGTTACCCTGGGCAGATCCTCAAGTCCTGGGAGCTGCGCAGCTGCGAAGGCCAGTCGCAGGGAGTCACCATGGAACTTGTTGCTAATGTTTATGCAGTGGCCTGTATGGAGCTGCACACAATATGGCTATTGTTCTGTATTTCAGGGGTGCCAGTTCGTGGCGGGTGTTAAAATGTGTCCAGGATTTGGATGGAGAATCCCCTCTGCCTACCACTGAATTAGATTCTGGAGGAAAGTCCAGACAGGGTCTGCAGGTAGGGGGTGGGGATGCAATCGCCTGGGACAGACCCTGAGACTGGGTCCAAGGTGGACACCCCAGGAAAGCTGCATAGCCCACAGCTATTTTCCTGAAGGCCACTCATTTCAAATTATGAAAGATTTATTTTCAATTCACGTTGAGTAAACGGAATACTTTTTGGTGCACAGTTCTATGGGTTTTGGCAAATGTGCAGACTGTGTAACTACCACGATAAAGACACAGCGTAGTTCTGTCGCCCCCCAAATTCTTTCGTGTTGCTGTTTAATCAGCCCACCCTACCCGAACCCCTGACAACTGCTGATCTGTTTTTCACTGCCAGAATTTTGCCTTTTCCAGAATGCCCTATAAATGAAAGTATATAGTCTTTGGAGTCTGTCTTCTTTCATGTGTTACAATGCATCTGAGACTCATCCATGTTATTGCATGTATCAATAATTTTATTGCTATACATGTATCACGGTTTGTTTATCCACGCACCAGCTGGAGGGTACTTGGGTTGTTTCCAGTTTTTGGTGCTTATGAATGGAGCTGCTAGAAACATCCATGTAGGTTTCTGTATGAACATAAGTTTTCCTTTCTAGGAGTGGGATTGCTGGGTCACAGGGTAAGCGTGTGAGTTACTTCATGAGAAGCTGCCCGGCTCTTGTCCAGGGTGGCTGTACCATTTCCTATGCCCCTCGTCAGCGCATAGTTGCTCTGCATCCTGGCCAGCACTTGGCCCTCCCTTTTTTTTTACTTACATTTATTTTTAGCCTAGGTATGTAGCATCTCATTGTGGTTTTAAATTGCATTTCTATTGAAATGTTTTGGACATTGTTTCCAGATGAAGTTACATGTACAGTCACAATTTACAGGATTGAAAGAAGTAAATAGCACAATTATTTTTGTATGCAAAAAAACCCCATTCATCCGTCAAGTGCGTATATGGTTGACCCTTGAACAGTACAGGTTTGAACTGTGTGGGTCCACTTATATATGGGTTTTTTTCAGTGAATAATGTAAATGCATTTTATATATTTTTTACAATTTTCTTAACATTTTCTTTTCTATTTTATTCTAAGAATACAGTATATAATGTATATAACATACAAATATATGTTAATGCTATTGCTAAGGCTTTTGATCAATAGTAAGCCATTAGTAGTAAAGTTTTGGGGAGGTTAAAAGTTAAATACAGATTTTGACTGCATGGGGGTTGGTGTCCCTAACCTCCATGCCATTCATTTAAAATTAAAAAAAAAAATTTTTTTGTATTTTTTTCTATCACCATTTAGTCCCCATGCCCCTTCCCCCCACAATAACCACACTATTGTCCATGTGTCCTTTTCCCTTTTCGCTCAGTCCCTCCACCCAGCCCTCCCCCTTAGCTGTCATCCTGCTCTCTGTCTGTGAATCTGTCTCTATTTGCTTGTTAGTTCAGTTTGTTCATTAGATTCCACGTATGAGTGAATCATATGGTATTTTTCTTTCTCTGACTGGCTTGTTTCACTTAGCATAATGTTCTCCAGGTCCATCCATACTGTCACAAAGGGTAAAATGTTCTTCTTTTCTTATGGCCACGTAGTATTCCATTGTGTAAATATCCCATAGTCTCAGGGTATATCAAAATATAAAGAAACACCAAAACAAGGTAACCAAAATTTAACACAATTTAACATAATGTTGGTAACCTTGTTTTGGTGTTTCTTTATATTTTGATGTGCCCTGAGCCTGTAGCATTTAGGAATGGCACCTGGCTGTGATGAACAGAAGGCCTATAGTTTAGCCTTCATTATATTTGGATTTATTGTCTCACATAAAGGAATTCCAGATGTAGACTGTTGGAACTGGTGTGGTGGTCCCACAAAGCCATCAGGGACTCAGGTCCTTCTCTCTTTTTTGTCATCATCCTTATACTGTGACATCCTTCCTCAAGGTCATAAGGTGGTTTCTGGAGCTCTAGCTATAATGTCACCTTCCAGGCAGCAGGTAGCAAACGGGAAGAGGCTCCTTCAGCTTTTTCTCCCGGGGACACGTGCATTTCTTCACCTTCCTGGTTGTGTGCCAGCTCAGGCTCTGGTTGGTCTTTTATCCTTCCGTGTGTGTGAGTGTTTTATGCAGAGGAGAGATATATCCAGGCTCTCACTTGGGGCCTGTTCGTTTTCAGTTTAAGCAAGATTTGATCAGGTCTGTTACTTTAACTTCATTTGCCAATTGGAAGCAACAAATTAGAAAGTTGGAGGAGGGATAGCTAAAGGCTGACAATTGGAGACACAGACCACTGACAGTTTGCCAATGAAACTTCTTCGCAGATAAAAGATCGCGTGATGGCCTAAGGCCATCTGGTATAGAGGTAAATACCTCTAGGTGGTTGCAGTGCCTCTGGCATCTTGATTGTGTAATTCCACTTCTAGGATTGGCTTGCCAGTAATAAAATAATTTCTGTACCACTTTCTACTACACTGTACTTTCCTGAGGGGAGGAACATGATGGATTTTCTACCTATATCCAATGTTCTATGTATATATACATGTGAGCTTTCTAGGAAGACCAAATAAAGTGACATGTCATTGGATTCTTTGGAGAACCTAAGAGTTGGGCCTGACAGATAAAATGAGGATACCTACCCTGAGTGGTGTGATTCAGGTGCTTGGGCATCATCCCAAAAAGCAGAAGGTCACTGATTCAGTTCCTGGTCAGGGCACATGCCTAGGTTGCGGGTTTAGTCCCCTGTTGGGGTGTGTGTGAGAGGCAACCAATCGATGTTTCTCTCTCACATTGATGTTTTTCTTCCTCTCTTTCTCCCTCCCTTCCCTTCTCTCTAAAAATAAAAAATAAAATTAAAAAAAATTAAGAATACCTATTTATTTTGCTTTTCAAATAATGATTTTTTAAAAAGTGTAAGTATATCCCAAATAGTGCATGGAATATACTGATACTAAAAACCTATTCAGTGCTTATCTGAAATTCCTGATTAACGAGGCATTTTGTATTTTTGTTTGTTAAAGCCGGCAACCCCAGTGGATTGCATGTGTGCTGGAAGAAGGCCCTGATTACCTTTCAGTCTGAAGCAGCTGGTGGGATCGAATCGATTTTAATGATTCAGTCTTGGCACAAGGGTGCAAAATTTGTTGATCTAATTTTGCTCTGAGTGTGGGACATCTGATGCTGTTCTGAAGCAAGAGAAAATAAGTTTCCCTTTTCAGAGCTGCTAATAAGACAACACAGTCAGTACAGCAGCCCTCAGAGAAAGCCTCGCGAGGGCTTTGTGAGACCCGGGGGTGATGTGAGGCTTATGTTCCCTTATCTCCTCGGCTCATCATGTGCCTGTTTAGAGAGTTTTTAGAAAAGGCTTGTGTTCCTTTTCCTTTAATCTACAGATATTAATCTACGGATATTCATCTGTAACTAACTTGTACACAGCTCATCAACCACGAGTTTGAACCTAGAGTTATAACGGACAAGTTCACATTCACTACAGAGTTGTGAATAAAACCCTTATGATGTGAGCACAGTAGGCATGTTCAGGTGACATATTCAGGGCTTTCTCTGAGCCAGTGGTTCTCAAAGTACGGTCCTGGACCAGCAGCATCAGCGCTGCCTGGGAAATTGTTCAGATGTGAGTTTGGGTTCCACCCCGGACCTGTCGAATCAGGATCTCTTAGTATTGGGCCCAATAATCTGTTTCTAACAATCCTAGAGGTGATTCTGATGCATGGGGAAGTTTGAGAACCACTGCTTGAAATCAGGGTGAGGCAACTTTTTTTTTCTTCTTTTTGTAAAGACACAGAGTAAATATTTTAGGTTTGGGGGCCATAAATTCTCTAGGACTCAACTCTGCCATTGTAGTGGAGAGCAGACACAAACAATACATAAAAGCGTGGGTGTGGCTGTGTTATAAAGTAAATAAGGCTTTGTATTCACAAAAAGGGGCAGCTGGGCCAGATGTGTCCCTTCTGAGTGGTTTGCGAGCCCTGCAAAAACTAAGACTCCTTCAGAGTAATCAGACTTGCTTGTCACTTGCCTCTTCTAGTTACTGATAGATGGGAAATGCTCCTAAAATGCCAAATAATCAGAAGTAGGTGAGGCCTCGAGGAAGAAAGAAAACAAAACAGCTGCCTGGGTTCATGCAGTAGCTGCTGTCATCAGAGAAGGCTCCGTCTCAAAGGGCCCAGTGACTAGCGCGATATTTGTCCATCTGTAAGGCTTCCCCTGTTTCCAACTGGAATGCTTAATAATGAGACCATTTGGACTGTTCTTACTAGGAATTTGTTCCTGTTTATCTCATGTTAACTGGTAGTTCTAGTTTTATTTCTCTAGTGCATTCACACTCCCTTTGTTCTGAAAGACTAGGTCTCACATTCTCTTCTTAACCTCTAATGGCAACTTCCCTCCTCGCTCTCAGTTGGTGGCCTTGCTTCCTTTTCTCTGGGAAAATACAGGCAATCTCTGACCCTTGTGGCTCTGTTGGTTGGGCGTCCTCCCATAAAGGGAAAGATCGCTGGTTTGGTTCCTGGTCAGGGCACATGCTTTGGTTGCTGGTTTGTCCTTGGTTGGGGTGCATACAAGAGGCAACCGATGGATGTTTCTCTCTCACATTGATGTTTCTCTCCCTTCCTCGCTCTCTATTAAAAAAAATACAGGCAAGAGGAGAGAAGTTCCACAGACCATTATGACATCTCCACATCTACCAATTTCTGTCCCCAAATACTCTAACCTGACAATGTCATATTACCTCCAATTGGTTAAGTCTATGGTCAGTGTTCATCTTACTAGGCATTCGGCAGCACTTAACATACTTGTTCGCTGCCTCCTTTAATTTCCGGGATATCACTGTCTTGGCTTTTGTCCTACCTTCCTAGATGTTCTGTATCTACCTCATCTCCTGGTTCCTCCTATCTCCCACCTGTAAATGTTGGAGTTCTTCAGGACTCAGTCCTTGGAACTCTTTCTTCCCTACTTATTCCTTTGCTGATCTCATCTAATTTATGTTTTAAAATAGCATCTATATGCAGAGCTAGCTCACATCTATATCTCTAGCCTGGATATATCATGTCAAACATCCAGCTACCTACTCAACCTCCCTACATGGTTATCTCACAGGTATCTGAAACTAAAAATACCAAAACCAAGCTCTAAACTTTTTCTCCACCAACCTACCAAACCTGTTTACCCTGTAGTTTTCCCCCAACTTAATCAGTGATGCCATCTTTACAGTTGTAACAAAACCTTTAGAGTCATTCTTGACCTTTCTCTCATGTTTGTGTGATGGCTCTTGATGATATTTGATCAGTTTGAGTTTATCTAATTTTTACCTTGTTTTTGTTCTCCTTTTGTAAAGTGTTGAGAAGGTCCTGGTTTACTTTGCAATAGCAGAATATGCTTGAGTTAAACTGGCCCAGAAGTTTGAAGGAAGGATAGTAAGAGAAATTTATTTCAAAGTTGAATTACTAGCCGTATTTAACAGCTGCTCCTTCCTTGTCAGTCTGTCTGAGTGCCGCACATACCCATACACACCAGTCTAGAAAGAAATATCCAGATTTATAATAAGGTCTCAAACTCCCAATAGTGGGCTGTTATTAAGATGTGATAAGTTACACAGTCATGGGTTTTTAATTGACCAAAACACTTTAATGGGAGCACTTGCCGAGCCGATGTGCCTGAGCCTTTGACTGCAGTACGCATGTACTACTGTGGTGAACTTTACTTGCTTGTCGAATTTCACATGAACGGACATATGCAACCTCAATTAAAAAATGAACAAAGCAAAACACGTAGAGCTTCTTAATCAACAAATGACATATTTAGAAAACACACAGAGATATGGCCTGGGAGAAGTTCCAGAACCGAGTGTTGTGCAAAAACCTCTGGACCACAAGACAACATGTTGGCCATGTTCAGTGCGTTAAAATTTGGACAGTGGTACATCACTTGTTCGTTTAAAAAAAATGCTTTTAAAAATGGTTACACTGTTCTGACATTCTTTTTCTTATCCCTCTTTTTAAAAATGGCAAACATAGTTTGTCTGGGTTCTATTAAGAATAAAACCTACTGAGCAGTAGGTATCAGGCCAGGGAAGCTGGGTGTCTTTTCCAAAGGGCCGTTGGGATGATTCCAAAGATAGCCTCTAAGCACAGAGTAGACACGCCATGAATGAATGTTAGATGTTAAATGAACACAGCGGAAGTCAGAAGGGGAGGCAACATGCAGTGTCCTCTTTAAACAAAATCTTGCTTCACCTTTCTTCCTGCCTGTAGGATGTGGTTTTGACCATGAACCGTAGCATCAGACTGGCTGGGTTCCATGTGTGGCTCCATCAATAACCAGCTGGTGACCTCAATCAAGTAACAGAACTTTCTGTGCCTCAGTTTTATCTTTCAAATCTGTGACAAGTACCTATCTGACAGGACTTTATTGAGGGTTAAATGAATTAACATGTTAAATACTTAAAACAGTGCCTGGCAATAAACGAATTGCCCTTATAATTACTATTATTATTCTAAGAGGTGACCCTTTTCAGAGCAGTGTAACAGGCCAAGACCATAGGAGACTGAACTGCAAACAAGGCTGCTCTGTCCCTTCTGAATTGTAGCGTTTTGAGGGCTTGGTAATTCTCAGGACATCAAACACACCCAGACAAATGATATAGGAGTAAGGACACGTCTTCATTCGGTTCATGTGTGTATCAGGGGCTGATGATCTGGGGCCTCTCTGATTCTTACTCTTCTGGAGTTTAAGCCATCTGTTTTTTCTTTTTTTGCTGCCGCCTCTTGGGCACACCCACTTGGGGGTGGGCTGGAGAAGTGCTGACTTAGGGTTATTTTTTTGTAGAAGGGGGTGGAATCTTCTTTCTCATGGGGCTGGATTCCCATGGGGAACCCCTGTTGCTGCCTTGTGCAGCCAGGTCAGGCCCGTGGTAAGAGCTGGACAAAGCAACCCTGTCCTGTTCTGGGACAGAGGAGATGCTGAGAAACCCAGGCGTGCCCTATGGGGGTGAAGAATAACAGCCAGCCTCCTGCTGCAGCCCTCCCAGCCCTGCCCCCAATTCAGACTCTACTGCCCCAGCCTTTTATCTCCCTCGTCTCGCTTGTGTTCCAGCCAAAGGGGGCATTACTCTGCTTCCCACAGGTACCCTAAACCTTTCTTGCCTTTTGTACTTTAAAAAATGGTAACAATTATTATTTTAACTGCAGCAATTATTACTACTAATATTTACAGAGACCTAGGAGGTGCCAGGCACATGTAATATCATATCATTTCACTTGATTGTTTACATTTTATGGACATGCAGAGCAAACTGGTGTATTAGACTTGACCTAAGCCCAAAGTCACTTGGCCTGTGAGTGTAAAGCTGGGCGCCAAGCTCTGAGCATGACTTCAAATCTCATGCTCTTAACTCACAGCTGTCCAAGCTTCCATGAGGGCCTGAGACCTGAAGGGAATCCTACTCCGTTCACTCTCCGGCTTTGACAAAATCAGTGGAAACCTACCAGACGTAGACTTTTCTTTTTCTTTTTTCTTTTTAATCCTCATCCAAGGACATGCACATTGATTTTAGAGAGAAGAGAAGCCAAGGAAGAAGAGAGAGAGACATCAATGTGATAAACATTGATTGGTTGCCTCTCATGTGCACCCCAACTAGGAACAGAACCCTCAACCTAGCTATGTGCCCTGACCGGGAATTGAACCCATAACCTTTCATCGTATGGGATGAGGCTCCAGCCAACTGAGCCACACCCGCCAGGGCAGAGGTAGATTTTTCAAAAAGTGTTTTTATGCTACAATTATTCACATAAATTTGGAGGATTATCCCTTATAGAATTAACATAACCATCTGGACTAAATCATCCCATTAAGACAAATCTCTCTCTCCCTCTTTTTTCTGCATAAAAGGCACACATCGTATCTTAATGCCAAGGTGGGTGCCACCATGCCCATGGTCTCCTGGGAGGTGTGGGTGGGCTCTCTCTCCCTGGTGCTGCCAAGGCTGTTGCAGTAGAATGGATTCAGATTAAGGGATGTCATCAGAGCAAGGCTCAGAGCCTATAGCAGGGCCTGGGCTGGCAGGCAGGACAGTGTCTGCCCCGGCAGCAGGGCCAATGTCAGCGAGCATGACAGCCAGGGCCCTTATATCCTGTCATGGGAAACTCTTTCCGTGATTGGTTTCTTTAAGGCTTTGCTCTGATTGACTCTGTGAATGAACGAACCCTAATGTGCTCATCCTAGATACGTATGGTCAGTGCCCATGCTGGCTCTGTTCTTGCTACCCATCTGGCTATGGGTTTGATGGATATGCAAATTAGGCAGGTACAGATGGGGGCACCCATGGAAGCAGGCAGCCCCTGTGTTATTATTAATACAGGGCTGTTACAAAAGTGGGACTTAGAGTCATGATTCATGTGCTCAGACATCACCACAGCTTCCTGTCATACACAAACCATTTGCTCCACCCAAAATGCCACTTCTCTGTCCTCCCAACACTATTCAAATATTCACACAGCACATTTGTATTGAGCTTCTGCTCTGTGCCAGACACAGCCCCAGGTAAGGGTCCAGTGATGAGGGCAAAACAGACACAGCCGCAGCCACCGTGGAGCTGGCTTCTAGTGGGGGACGTAATAACATAGTCACACAACTGAAATACAGCTTCTATGTAGTGGGAGCTGCAGAGGAGACCTGCTTGACCCTGGGGCTTTGACTCCATTTGGAAGGTTAGGGAGGGCCTTCCCGAGGGTGAGATGTTCCAGGTCTGGAGGAGGAGCAGGACTCCCTCAGTGAAGAGGGAGGGGAGGTGCCCTAGGCAGAGGTCATCGCCTCTACCTAGGAAAGGTTAGGTGGATGTGGCCTGTTGAAATTCTACCCATTCTTTAAGCTAGTTCACAGTCACTGTTCAGATGGGGGTCCCTGCTCTGTGCTCCTTAGCACTGGGTTTCTTAAGGTATTTGACACACCCCGGTTCCTGAGAGACACTTACCTCCTTAGGGATGAAGGCCCACCCTTGGGTGCCTGGAATGGGCCATGAGCTACCCTCTTTCATACCACCTTCATGCTGCAGGGCTGGCTGGATGCTGCCTGAGTGCTGCTTCCTGACTGAGTCACAGGCTCCGGAGGCCGGGGGCAAGGTGGGGGGCAAGCTGGACTCTGCAGCCCCCAGCTGTGCAGACTTCTGCCTGGGTCGTTACACCATGGGAAAGACCTTAAAAGCTGGTGGAGAGAAGGAGTGAGCCTCACGTCTCACACAGCATGCCTGGGCCTTCCCAGGACGCGAGGATCACAGCCTACCCTGTTCTTCTTTCTACTGACTCACTGTGAAATTCAGAGTGATGATTTCTTCTCTCTTCTGGGCCAAGTTTCCCCGTGGAGCAGAGGAGACATCGATTCATTCAACAAACATTTATTGCACATTCCTGATGTGTCATGTTCCGAGTCCCTGGGCTCCATCCTGTATCCTTGGGGGCTCCCAGCCTGGTGACAAGGCCAGCCCCCTTTACACTCTCTGGACTGGTCTGCGAGAGGGGTGAATGAAATCCTGTATCTGTGCAGGGCCTTGTATGCTGGGGAGGGAGAGGGCTGACATAAACCCCAGGAGAATTTTATTAGTTTTCTGTTTCCAACCCAAGAACATTCCCAGGGGCTGGGCTGGTGCTCTAACTTGGGTGGTCTCACTGCATCCAGCTGGAGAACGAACTGATGCTTCTCATGTGTTTCTTTCCTTTTATAAAATGGCTCAGAGGGTCTTGAAGCCTCCAGTGCTTTGTGGTGGCAACCAGAAACAGCAGGATAAGCATCAAGATGGGGGGAGGGGGACCAAGGGAAGGAGGCCTCCCCCCACCCCAGGACCCCTGAGGTGCTCCGTGTGAATTGGACTGGCTGCGGTTGTGGGATGCCTCTCCTGTGCGCACTGCTCCCATCTTCCCCAACCTCCTCCCTCTCCTGGGATCTGCTGCAGAATCCCCCAGCTCAAAGCAGTAGGATTCACATTCCATGAGCTCATTGAAGAGGCATCTCAGTTGTCAAGATACAGGGACCAGCCTTTAGAGTGGGACTGCCTGGGGAAGGGCTGTGTCGCCCTGGGCTAGTAACGTGATCTCTGGGGCTTTCTCCTTGGTAAGATATAGGTGCAAGCTGGGTGGATAGACTGAAAAACACACTTAATGTCCTTTGCACAGTGCCCGGCATAAAGTCAGCAAGCTCAGTAAGCAGAAGCAGATATACTTACTTGCTTCTTTTACTCTTCCCATCATGCTTTGGGATATTTGTGCATCATTATATGCTCAGGCCCAGGATATGCTGCTGCTTGAAATACTGGAATGTGGCCGAGGGTTAGGTGAACCCTTCCTGCTACAGGAACTGGCTTACCTGGGGAAAGTCATGGCTCAGGCTGACCTCCGCTGTTGCCCTTGACCATTGCTCTGTGGTGTAATGTGTTCTCTACATATTGATGCTCAAACTGTGTCCACTGCCCAACATTACTGGCACCACCTATAGACTTATCAGAAATACAGCATCCCAGGCCCCTTCCAAATCGACCAAGTGAGAATCTTCAGGTTAATATGCCCCATAGTGATTCATATGCACCTTAAAGTTCGAGAAGCCTCCTTGGCATAGTATCAGCTCATGAGGATAGAGCCTTCACTCTACTTTTGGTGTGGTAGGGGGAGGAGGGGAGAAAGCAGAGGAGATAACTAAAAACCAACAGAACGTGACCTCTGACTTTCTGCCTCACGTTGGTTGTCACACTGAACTTTGTTTGCCTGGTGACTCTCTCCTCTCCTAAGTGGGCTCCTGGGGAAGGTCTGGGTCATCTTTACCATCCACCCTCCATGCCAGCTTGTTGGCTGGCCTCACAGAAGGACTCAATAAATGTTTGAATAAACATAGTGAACCGTTTCCACGTAAATGTGAGTTTCCTGTCACTGGTTCTGAAACCCAGGTGCAGAGAGGGGCTGAGGTGGTGGAAGTACGTGGGGTGACTTGGTGCAGACTATAAGGAGTGAGAGAGTTGCTGCCTCTCCTTTGATCTTACTGGGTTTTCCTTCTCAGTCTCCTTGGCTGCGTCCTTCCATTTGCCTGCTCTCAGTGTGGTATTGCCTCAGATGATATCAAGTCCCATGGCTTCACATTTACGTCTCCCGGTCCTTACCTCTAGACTCCTGTGACAGCTGCCTATTGGACTCCTATTAGGTGTTTTCTTGGTTGGCTCCCTGGTTGCAGCCAGAGCCTGAGACAGGGATTCCGGTGCATGGGGTTTATTGAGGGCATGCTCTCTGGGCAAAGGGATCAAGGGAAGCAGGGCATGGTAGGAGAAGAGGCTAAACAAGGATGTGGGGCCACTCCCTTACGTGTGGCGTCTAAGAGAGCTGACTCATCGAACCAGAGAGTAGAACAGTAGTTACCAGGGGCTGGGGTGGGGAAATGAGGAGATGTTGGTTAAAGGGTACACACTTCTGGTTATAAGAGGAATAAGTTTCGGGGATCTAATGTACAGTGTAACGACTATACTGTAGTACACTGACGTGTACTTGAAGTTGCTGAGTAGATCTTGTGGTCTTACTACGCGTTGAAGGTAACTGTGTGAGGGGATGGATATGCTATTTAGCTTGACTGTAGTGGTCATTTCACAAGGTATACATGTACCAAAATATCATGCTGTGCACCTTAGATATACGCAACTTTAATTTGTCAGTCCTATGTTAGTGAAGCTGGAGAACAAGAAGGATGTGGTTCCAGGTAATGTCTGGCTTTGGCTGGATCTGCTGAGTGGGGTGGGAAGGGTGGGTAATCTCCCTGGTGTCCCCTGGAGGGGTGGCTGCCTTCATGAAGGCCATTCTGTAGAGAGGGTGTGCAGTGCCCTCAGCGATTGGTGGATGGAGACGCCAGTCTGAACAGAGGGTCTGGGAGGGGTGCCAAGAGCAGCCCCTTGTGATACCCAATAAGTGTCTATAATTTAATAAGCCTCAAGTCACTCTTCCCTTGCAAACATAGTCCTCGCCAGACTTTCCTGTCTCAGCAAAGGGCACCACCGCTCACTCATTTTCTCAAACTAAAGATCTAGAGATCATGCTTGTTTTGTTTTGTTTCTTCTCCTCAAGCACCCTCATCTGGTCCATCGGCAGATGTTGTTGAGTCTGCCTCCAAACTCCATCCAATCTGCAGGGACTTATTCTCTCAACTTAAGTCATCCCGCTCTAAACTGCCTGGATAACCTCGATAACCTCAATGTATTGATCTCCCTGCTTCCTTTCTTACCCCTTTTCACACAGCAGCTGGGGTAACCTTTTTTTAAAAAGAGCTATTTTTTTTAGAGTAGTTTTAGGCTTGCAGAAAATTAAAAGGAACGTATGGAGGTTTCCCCTGTACCCCTGCCCCTACACATGCACGGCCTCCCCCACCAGAGTGCCACCTTTGTCAGGGCTGATGAGCCTACATGGTTCACTTGGGGTTCACTCTTGGGGTCACACATTCTGTGGGTTTGGGCAAAGGTATAGGAACATTGATCTACCATTATGGTATCATACAGAGTGTTTCCATTGCCCTCCAATTTCTCTGTGCTCTGTGTGCTCACTTCCCACCCCACCCCACTGATCTTTTTACTATCTCCATAGTTTTGCCTTTTCCAGGATTTTATATAGTTGGAATCATACCATATGTAGCCTTTTCAGATTGGGTACTTTCACTTAGCAACGTGTAGTTAAGGTTTCTCCATGTCTTTTCAGGACTTGATAGCTCATTTCTGTTTAGCACTGAAAAACATTCCACTGTCTGGATGCACCACTATTTATTTATCCATTCACCTACTGAAGGACACCTTGGTTGCTTCCACAATTTGGCGATTATGAATAAAGTTGATACAAACATCTGTGCATGGGTTTTTTAGTAAACATAAGTTTTCATTTCCTTTGGGCAAATATCAAGGGGTGCAACTGCCAGATGGTATGGTAAGAGTATGTCTTGTTTCGTAAGAAACCACCAGACTATCTCGCAGAGTGGCTGCACCGTGTTGCATGCCCATCAGCAATGGGCGAGCGTTTCTGTGGCCTCACATCCTCGTCAGCATTTGGTGTTGTCAACGTTGTGAGTTTTAGCCATTCTCATTGTCGTTTTAATTTGCATTTCCCTGATGACATAGGATGTGGAGCAACTTTTCATGTGCTCATTTGACATCTGCGTATCTTCTGTGGTGAGAGGGCTATTAAGGTCTTTGGCTCATTTTTAATGGGTTATTTGTTTTCTCATTAGGGTTGAATCTTAAAAAAAAAGTGTGTATCAAATCACATCATCCCCTCATGAGAACCTTCAATGCCTTCTCATGGCACTTAGGATGACATTCAAGCTCTCACCCCAGCCCGTGTCGGGTCCCTGTCATCGGGCCTCTGCCCCTCGCCCACCCTCTCTCACCTCCTGCATCAGGTGGGATGAGGTGAGGTCAGTGAGGCAGGCCATGGCCCTCGTGCATCTTTCTCCTCCACTCGACTGGGAGGCTCTCGAGGGGAGGAGCCATGATTTTCCCTTGATTTTGTGTTGGCAGCTCATTCTTGACATTTAAGTTTATGCTCAAATGTCACCCCCTGATTTTTCCTTGACCACATGATCCGGTCATTTGCTGTGCCATCACCCTGTTTTGTTTTCTTCAGAACAAAAGTTACTGTCTAAAATCATTTGTCCACTTATTTGTATACTCGTCTGGCCCAACCCACGAAGGGGTAAAGTTCAGGAGAGCAGGGCCACACGTACCTTGCTCAGGGCTGTATCCCCAGCACTAAGAAAGTGCCGTGCACATAGTAGGCTCAAATACGGGTTGACTGAATGACTGCACACTGGGAGAAGTGCACGAAGAGACATGAGGGCTGCCAGCTTTCTGGAATCTCAGGGGCCAGTTTAAGGTCAGGCAGCTCTAGCCAGAAAGTTCACTGTAGGTTAGAAATTGTTCTTTTCCCAACTTTCTTCTTATCAAAATAAGCAGAGCAGGAAATGAGACCCAGTTTCCTGCTTATACCTCAGACCACCAGGAAAAAAAAGACGAATCTGGGAAAACCTGAGCACACTCTAAAGTGGTGTCCCAGCTCTTCCCAGCTGAAGATGCACCTCCCTGGGGACTTGCTCAACTCCTCACGAGGCGCCCCTCTCAGGAACCCTCTGGCACCGGGACCTGTGGAGCTGGTTCATATCACGGCCTGTTAAAATGTTTTCCATCTCCTGACTTGGTGTTACCAAAACTCTGACGAAGTCTGGAAGTTGCATGTCCAGGGAACAAACACAAATGAACTGTGTTCCCTTGGATGACGACTTTGAAGGACAAGAAGCAGGATTTTCCTGATGGGAGAGTCTTAGGACAGTCATGATGCTAAGCCAGTCAGGCCTTTGAATTGTGTGCTAAGGAGAAGTTTTGGAAGGAGGAGCCTCGGTACTGGGGCCCATCACCCTCCTAGAGACGGTGAGGTTGGATCTTAGTGTCTGATTCTGTGCCAGGGGTTCAGGGGCCCAGGGAAGACTGAAGCACCCTCCCCTGCAGTCTGCAGGTCAGGTCATCAGGCTGGGCAGACTGTCTGTCCTGGTAAATAAGAGCCCAGGGGAGGGAAAAACAGGGCTCGAGGGGCCAGGCCGTGGGTGCAGGAGAGATTTGGATTCCTTCTCTTATTGTGCCTCCCTCTCGTAGCCTCTGGTTTTAGTTTCCGCAGAGGATGAAATGCCGTTTTCTTCTGAGGCCAGTACTTCTGACCAATCCTGTCTAACTGCTCCCAGACCAGTTTCCTCTCTCCACACTGCCTGGTCCTCCCAGGGGCACGATGGGGACCATACTGCTCACCGTTGTTGTCCCTTGAGGAGAATGATATGTCGGCACCAAATAATCATTCTTGAATGCCGAATGGTGGGAAGTGTGTTGGTGTCAGAAGACCTCATGGAAAGCTGTGTTCCAGCACTTCCTTCCATGGTGACCTTCACCTTTGGGGACCTTTGTCAGGCTCTGCCCAGGATGGCTCACAGGTTGCAGTGAGAACCCAAACATGGTTACAATGAAGACAACAATGGCTAATGTTCCCTGAGAACTCAACCTGTGCTGGGAATGATGCTACATTCTTCGCATGCCCTTCACTTGTCCTTCACTTTGCCTGAGACATCCATAGGCGATAGTTCTATTATCACGCCCATTTTATAGCTGTGGGAACTGAGGCACAGATAAGTTCAACAATGTGTCCAAGGCCACAGTCAAAACGAGGGATTGAACCCGTGCACTAATTTCCCATGACCAATTGAGATAATATATGCAGAACATGCTTTCTTAACTGCGGGCCAATTGCCAGCTGTTTCAGTATTACAGGTGGGAGGAGGCTTCAGAAGGTCCAGGCCTGGGGTTTGGTTTGGGAGGTCACTGACAGCTGGGACCGACAACCCCCAAACAGGAAGGGCTTTGTGACTGCTTGAGAATGTGAGGGTACTGGCAGCGTTGGGAGCTGGGCTCCATGAAATGGTAATGGGAAACCTTTCACCCTGGCCAGAAATCCTCGAAGGAGGTGCAGGGTTGCTTGGGACGAGGCCACTCTCCAGCCATTCTCTAGTTTTCAGGAAGGAGGCTGGAAGGACCTGGTCCTTCTTCTCTGCTCACATTTGAACCAAGGACTTGGTAGGACTTTCAAGCCACCTCGGCCAGGTGCAATGGAGCAGAGTTCCCCTCTGTGGTGAAGAGGGGGCCCTTGAGGAAGCCAGAGGGGAATAACCAGGTGGGGGTCAGCGTGGAGAAGGAGAGGGTAACAGGGAACTGGGCAAGGAGGCCAAGGAGGACCGCTGGGCTTGATGCAGCAGGATTCCTGCCAAAGGGAAGAGATGCCTTGAGTAAATCCAGGAAGCTCCAGACCTGAGGCCCAGATGGGAGAGCTTGCCCAAGGCCTGGAGGAGGCCGTGTCTATCTGCGGATGTTTGCTGCTGACAGACACCCAGGCTGTGGGGTGGGAGGCTGGACCGACCCCTAGTTAGCCTCCTCCTCCAGGAAGCAGGCAGCTTCCTCTGCTGTGCTTACGTGCAGCTCTGGTTTAGTTCGAGATTTGCCTCATCTGTATCAGAGATGGTTTTTCTTGGCAAATTGCAACTCTTTCAGAAAGCGAAAAATGCAATCTCCTCACAGCCTGGGTCAGCGTAATCCCCTGTTTGTTTATGCAGGCTCCAGTGTGTTGGAGGCCAGGGCCAGAGCCCGCCGGGGATGAGGGTCCAGCCCAGACAGCTTTGTAGCTAGCTGGATTTGCAGGCTCCAACATGGCTCCAGCTCTGGACCCTTCTGATCCTTGGTGCTGTAGTGTATGCGTGTGTCTTGGATTTTCTGTGTGCCCTCCTTTGGAGGTGCTCTTCCATGGGCCCTTTTCTGTTGCCCTGGAACTTCATTTCAGAGTGCAAGTGAAAAAAGAACCCACCTCATATAACAATGTGGGAGAAAATCTAGACCAATCCATTTTGCCCCGTTAATGTGTTTACCTGGGTATAGTTGCTAATACTACGTATCTTCAGAGTCCACATAGTAAAGTCATGCATATTTATGCTTCTTATGCTTATGTTTGTTCTCATTTTCCACCTCTATCCTAAAATCAGGTTTGGTTTGAAGGCTGTAGAATGGTCCTAATAAACATAGCAACCATTTATCGAGTGCCAGGCATTGTGCTAAAGTGCTTGATATGCATCATCTCACTAGAACTCACAACAAATCTATGGAATGGGCGTTATTCTTATTTTACAGATGAAGAAGCTAAGGTTCAAAGAGGATAAGTGACCTGTTGAAGGTCACAAAGCAAGTAAGTGGTGGAGATGGGATTTAAAAACCCGGTTTGTCTGATTCTAAAGGCCACGTTCTTAAACACCGCTCTCCACTGGCCACAGAGATGCCTGAGAAACCGAGTGCTTTCCAGGATTTTGGGGTGCGTGTTTTAAAGACATGTTCTAGTAAGCCATTTGAAAGAGCTAAGCCTGGACACAGGTATTGAATCTTGGAAGCTTCTTTAAAAATCTGAGTCCCCAGAGAGGATGGGAGACATCTTGGGTCTCGATTAAACGTCTTAGTAGTAAATGGGAGTTTGGCCATATGCCGTGGGGCTTCTTTCTCTGTGTGGCCATGGAAGGAGGCAGGCTCAGGGGTGTCGGGCTGGCGAGGGAGGCGAGAAGCTGTCTTACATGGAAACCTCTTCCTGATGTCTGGGCCAGGCAGGGGGCGGTCTCTCTCCTGAAGGTTCCGGTAAGGTCTAGTGCAGAACTCAATGAGGGTCCACTTACTTCCTCCCCTTAGGAGGTAGGGCACCAGCCAGGGGGTGTCATAGCCCCTAAGAGAGTCTGAGAGAGGACCAGACCCTCAGGGCCACTTAGAGAGGGCTGCAGCACCCACACGTGCTGCTGCTGCTGCCTTGTTTCTGGATCATTCCTGGCTCTGCTCCATCCTCTGCCTCCCACCTCCCCTGGGCTCCTGGGGACTGACACTCCTGATAGGCCCCTGGCCATCTCTGCCCTCCTTCAGCCGGGTCAGAGTGGCCACACACTGAGTCCCGTGGGCCAGCTGCTGGGCTACCCCACTTGACAGCACAGATGAACGTGTGCCGAGGAGGAGGGTCAGGGGGTGCTGAGTCCTCTTTTGTGAAACGTTAGTTTAAATTGCCTGAATCAAGCTGTAGCTTTGGGGAATGTGTCTTTTTTCCTTTGGCAGCCAACAGGGTGCAGAGTAATACCACCTAGGCATTTCCAAACACTTCTCCTGGGCAGGAGCCCCAGGTCCCTGGGCTGGAGTTTGGAGGGTCGGAGTTGTGGGGAGGGGCCTTGGGGACGCTAAGGAATGGGTCAGGGAGCCAGAGCTGCTGGCCTCCAGGGCTGGGCCTTGGAAAAGCTCCCTCTCCAGGGAGGACCTGGAGAGACTGTCCCAAGAGGAGCCTGGCTGAAGCTTGCTCCCCGACAAGGACACTCAGCGCCTGAAGCAGAACTTGGCCCCAAGCAGGGAATGCAGGAAGTGACCTAATTACATCACATTTACTGAGGTAGGCTGGAGCCAGAAGATAGTGACAGCCTGTCCGGAATCTTCCCCTAAGCCATCTCCAGTATTGATTCTATCTTTCCATCTGCGCTGCCATGGGGTAGCCCCGGCCCCTGTCAACACCTCAGGCCTCGATTCCTGCCAGTGCTCTTCACTGTCTATTTTGCATTTATTCCCTTTCTCCTTCAGTCCCCTCTACCCACTGTGGCCAGAAAACCAACTGAAAACCACCAGTTTGATGAAGTGACTTTCCTACCCCAACCTCCAAGGGTTCCTTCTGGCCCGAAGGACGCGGGGACCCCACGCCACCCTCACATAGACTTTCTGCTGCAGCTGAACTGGACTCCTCTGTGCCCTGTACTTGCACAGCCACTCTGCTTACCCTCCCTCCCTCCTCCCAAGTGGGAACGCAAATCGCATTTACCCTGCAAGGAGCAGCCCACGTCTCATACCCTCTGTGCGGCCTCCTCAGCTGCTTCAACTCGCCCTTCCCCAAGAGCCTATAGCCCCACTTGCGGTCACTACTTCTGACGACCAGGTGATGAGGCCGACAGTGTATGGCTCCTTACTTGTGGATCTTTTCTCTCCACCAGAGTGTCAACTTCGAGAAGGAAGGAGCCATCAGGGCTCTAATGGGTACTCGAGAAATGATTGTTCAGTTTTTCAACAGGAAGTAAGTAAACTGTAGCCTGAGAGATTTAGAATAGATTTAAGGAAGCGTTTCTAGAGAGCAGTTTCTAGAAAGGACAACCAAGGAAGGTGGTAGCCGTAGTAGGTCTTGTGATGCCTATGACAAATCAGAGAAAATTGACCTGAGCGACGCCGTCAGGGCGTGCGGTGGTGGCATCTGTGAGGTTCATGCAGAGAAAGGGGAGGGGAGACAGATGGCCAACCTGCCGTGTCAGCCTCCAGTCAGACTCCAGATTTTCAGCTGGAATCTGCCTTTGCCCTTCTCATCTTGTCACGGTCTCAGTGCTTTCCCTGCTTCCCCCTGCCACCCAGTCATAGTCAGGCCATCTCCGAAGTGGACCCGAGGGGTGGGGAGAGGAGGGAAGCCGGAGGCACCTGGGAAAGATGGGCGCACCAGCCTTGTTAGGGCTGAAGTCACAGAGCCATTCGCCTGTTCTGGAAGTCCTGAGCCTAAGAGCGGCTTTGCCATTCTGTTACCTGAAACCCGAGCTGTTCACCGACCAGGGACCAGGCGCGCAGTGGAGTGTACGGTGCCAGCATGCCCAAACGAGCAGATACACTCTCGGTCACTGCTGTTCCCGTGTTTCCTCAGACACAGTCGGCTGATCAGGAGTGGCCATGTGCTTTGGTTTGCCAGCAATGTGTGCAGCCACGGGCTCAGCTCCAGGACAGGCACGGCTTCCTGAAGGGCCTGGTCAGAGAGGAGGAGGGTATTGGTTTTATGGTAGACATGGATGTCTGTTTTGCAATAGAACACATGCCTGGGAAACTAGAACACAGCTGAGGCAAAAAGTAGGAGATCCTTCTTTCTTTTTGCTCTATAGTATTCCATTGTGCAAATGTACCACATATTTTTTAATCCACTCATTTACTGTTCATAGCAGCAAAATAAATCTTTAAGATACAGTTTTATCTTACTCTTTTCCTTCATGCCAGTGACTCCTACTAGAAAGAATGAGGTCTGAAATAAAGTGCTTAAGGTAGGAGTGTTTACTTTCTTGCAAGACTCAGATGGCAATTGTGGGGTCATAATAACATTATCCTCCCATTTAGAAAATTCAGCATTGCTACCTCCATAAAACAAATGAAAGACATTTTTTACTATAGGTAATAAATTTAAAAATGGTATATTTTTAGAACTTAAGTATCTTCCACTTCTTTTTTTTTTTTTTAAAGATTTTTATTTATTTTTAGAGAGAGGGGAAGGGAGGGAGAAAGAGAGGGAGAGAAACAGCAATGTATGGTTGCCTCTCACACGGCCCTCACTGGGTACCTGGCCTGCAACCCAGGCATGTGCCCTGACTGGGAATCGAACTGGCGACCCTTTGGTTCCCGGCCTGCGCTCAATCCACTGAGCTACACCAACCAGGGCTCTTCCACTTCTTTTTTTTTTTTTTTTAATATTTTCTTTTTTTCTTTTTTTAAAGATTTTATTTATTTTTTTTAGAGAGAGGGGGATGGGAGGGAGAAAGAGAGGGAGAGAAACAGCAATGTATGGTTGCCTCTCACATGGCCCTCACTGGGGACATGGCCTGCAACCCAGGCATGTGCCCTGACTGGGAATCGAACCGAGACACTTTGGCTCCCAGCCCGCGCTCATTCCACTGAGCTATACCAGCCAGGCTCTTCCACTTCTTTTTGTCATCATTCTTGGTGATCCTCCTATGGATTGAAAACATGAAAAAATAGTATGAAGTTAGAAATGCACTCACACAAAGGTAAAACACAAAGAAAATGTGGCTGTTTCTCAAAATAGTCCAAGTTTGACTGTGTTTGCAAACCAGTCTGCAGGATCTTCAGTGACAATAGGTGAAACTACAGAATGCAGTTTGAAAAACCTTGATTTAGTTCATAATAGAAGAAATAATATGGTAATAGCTAAGATTTACTAAGAACTTCTAAAATGCCAACCTACCCTTTTATCCTCAGATCAACCTTTGACAGTAGAACCGCTATATTTCCTTGTCTTAACAGATGAGGAAACAGACTCAGTGGGAAGTATCTTGACTGAGGTCCACAGTCCAGGGACTGGGTCAGCGTATGCTTTTAATGCCTGCGTTTTCTTCTGATACGGTTCACGAGACCTTCTCAAACAACCCCTTCTTGCCTGTGCCCTGTGGAAGGCTGAGAGCTGGTTTCTGTTAACAACGTCACCGCTGGCTGACAGTTGGGGTATTGAGTTTAGCTGGTGTCCATCTTCCCCCCAACCCATGAATGAAGACGGCCTCTTTCTCCCACATCAGAAATAGAATGACATTGACTCTGAACTTTGTCCCTGATATTTGCGCCTCACCGTATTAGATAGCAGCTCCCCAAGAGACATACAGAATGACCCCCCACCCCCAATCCAGCCAGGGGAGCTGGGAAGATGGGTAGAGCTGGACCACCGGGGTAGAAGTGTTGGGCTCTGAGAAAATTGCTGCGGGCAACTGGGTGCCATGGTCCACGAAAGATCCAGAATCTTTGCTTAGTCCTGTTCTTCTCCACTGCTCTCCTGTCCAGCATTTTTTTTAGGGGGAAGGGCTGGAGCAGGTGAGAAAGTGGTGGTTGGGTATTAGAAGTCTACATTTTCTTTGCTCATTGTGTAAGAACATAACCACATCAGGTTGAAATTTTTACTTTTTATTTTTGAAATTTTTAATTGAATTTATTGGGGTGAATTGATTAATAAAATTATATAGTTTTCAAGTGTACAATTCTATGACACATCATCTGTATATTGTATTGCATGTTCACCACCCGAAGTCTCCAAGGAGACTGTGTTTTTTAAATTGCCAAGTCTTTACATAGTCCAAGGCTAGATTGGGTAACTCTTATGGGTCTTCACAGGGTTTGTTGTTCCTTGTGGGCTGCAATATTATGGAGTCACAGATCTGGGTTGGGATTCTGACTGTGTGGCCTTGAGCAATTGCTTAACTTCTCTGAGCCTCTGTTTTCTCATCTGCAAAACAGGAGGTAAAATATTACTTCTTGAGTTGTTGTCAGGATCAATTAAAATGATTTATGCAAAATTCCTTGCACTGTGCCTGGTACATACAATAAAGCAATTATTTATTTTCATACAATAAATGAGAATGCTCCCCCCAACTCCAATTTATTTCTGCCATGGCCTCTTCCACCTAACTCTCTGCTAGAGGCTTTGGAATTTTTGCTATGCATTGAGGTGCTTTGGTCTATGTTAGATGATTAAGGTAGGCTTTTTTTTGGAACTTTCATACTAAAATACAGTGTTTTGAGGCCATTTTCCAGTGAATACTGAGACCCTAACAGGTTTAGATCTGGCATGAAGAATCTGTTTAAAGCAAAGAAGCTTCTACTTTAAGCATTTTCTTTGGAAATACTTTAAAATACACCAGTGCTTGGGAGGATTTTCCCACTTCCCTAGAAATAATAGTTTCTTATGCAAGACCAAGTGCACCAGCACATTCCCCTTGGCCTTGTCCTCTTGGAGGCCAGGCCAAGGCCGTTGCCTTGGGTCTTGACTTGGCCAGAGTCCTTTGATGAACTTGAGCAGCATCGGGAGGCGGGCTGGGGCCCTCAGGAGTCTCTCTTCCAGGGAGTTTTCTGGGTTCTCTTTAGAGGTGATTTGTTTTTTTCGATCAGCTCAGAAATGGCATTTTCTTCTGTGGGGGCATCTGTGTTGTGACTCACGCCAAGATGAACCTTCCCAAAGAATTTGCTACATAGGGGGCACATCCTACTTTGGCTTATTCTACACAGAAGCCTGTGCCTCGGACCCAACTCTGTCTAGAAGGGCATCGCTGTGTATGAAATATGGACAACAAGGTTGTAGACTCAACACAGCCCATGAGGGCGGGGACCGTGTCGCTGTGTCCCTCACTGTGTGCGCAGTCCCTGGCCCACAGAGGAGTTAATAAATATTTATCCAATGAATGAATGTGGCAAATTGTAGAGCCAGGATACAAAACTACCTTGTGGATTTTCGTTTATCTTACAATAAATAAAATGCAAAGACATTGTTATTCCAAAGTCATCTTCTGCAATGACAGGAATGGTCCTCTGCTTCCCTCCCATACCTGAAGTTAGAGACACTTGTCCTCCAAGGCCTTATTTTTAGTCACGTGATTTCCACTTCTTCCCCATCCCCCCAGATGACCACATATTCACCCCGCATCCTCACCCTGTAGTCTGATGGCTGATGCAGGGCACCCGTGTGCCTTTGAGAGCAAGGCTGCTGAATGCTGCCGGCAAACCCTGTCACAGCTCTGCTTTGGACCAGAAAGTTAAAGCTCATCCTGACTGGTGAGATTCAGAATTCTTTCCATAGAGAAGGCAGGAGACTGCCTGGCTGTGCCACCTGACCTGAAGAGGGAGATGACGTGGTGACGAGGCCATTGCCTGGATAGATGCTGCAGAGTTGTCAGTAGGCCCCAATGTAGCACCACAAGGAAAGATGCTGAGTTGTGATGCAGAAGAAGAGGAAACCTAATCAGTCTCCGGGAGATAGAGAAGCCAGGAGGAAGACAGCCTTTCCCTCCCACTTCAAACTAGGGCAAGCTTCTTCCAGTCCTGGGCTTCGTATGGGCCATTGGCTCTCAGGCGTTGATGTTGCTGAGGTGACACCAGAGTCAGGGGTGCAGCTTTGTCTAAGAAGCAGGTCTGGGTCACTCTATTTGGAGTTTTGTATGTGCTTTACCCTCAACCCCTTTAAAATATGCATATGGTAGGAAACTTGGAAAATAAAGAAAAATGCAAAGGGAAAACAAATAAGCCAGCCCATGTGTATTTCTACCATTTAAAGCTAGCCACTGTTAACATTTTGGTGTATTTCCTTCTATCTTTGTCCTCTTTCTCCCCCCCCCACCCTTTCTCTTTGGAGTGGGAGGAAGATATACATGTATATATGTGTACCTATATGTATTATATGTATGCATGTGTATATCTCTCTCATCTTTCTGTCTCCACACACGTACACACGTGTTTGATAGTCTGTTTTGGTTTTATTTAACTTTATATTGTGAGCATTTCGTTGGCCAATAAGAAGTCTTGAGAACCACTTTGGAGCCTGGAGTAAAAGTCTTACTGCCAAATCGTTGTGTGCGCTGTCTCTCAGAAAGCTGGGGAAGCCCGTTCCGTGGGAGGAGGCCGGCTTGCAGGGTGTGTTCTGAAGGCTCTCCTGAGCACAGGCACCCACCCCCTGTGTCTCGTTTGCTTCCCAGGTGGGAGCTGCTGCAGAGGTACCGGTAAGTGTCCTTTCAATCAGGTCCAGTGTTTCAGGGAAATCTGGACTGAAGGGTTATAAATGTCTGAGCCAGAAGAAAAAGATCCTCAAAAGTTAAATACAGGTTTTAATCCTGAAAAGAAAGACTTTCTCTGTGTCCAGGAACTAAAAGGGTTGGAAAATGGAAGGACCCTTCTTTCTCTGCCTCAGGAGTGGGCTTGCTTTGGTTTTCCGCTAATCGTCCATTCCCGCCTGTAGAATTTGACATGGTTCTATTTACTTTTCCTTGGCCCAGGTTGGGTCAACAGGGTTTCTCTCCTGCCCAGAACAGCCCCACGTTTGTGCAGAGTAAGACGCGAGCCCGGGCTCTGGACAGCAGTAATTAATCCTTGTCTGAGCGACGCAGTGGGGATTTTCAGCCCGAGATGGCCTGACAGCAACAGGTTTTATGGCACATGGCAGTCCTACATGGGCCAAACTATTTCTTCTTCTCTTTCAAGGTGTGTGTGTGTGTGTGTGTGTGTGTGTGTGTGTGTGTGTGCTCATGGGCATGAATATATATGTTTCTGTTTTGTGGTCTGAAGCCCACCACCAGTAGATCAGGATCTCAAGATGACAGTGGAAATTGCAATAAAAGGAAACACATAGTTTAAGCACACCCAGCCCAAACATCGTTCAACGGCATTAGAAGACTGGGATTTCCTCTTCTGTTTGTTTCAGTCTGTGCTGGCTCAGCTCATCCCCAGGGCTTAGTGCTGTAAGGGAGTGGATTTCCTCAAGTGCTACGGATAAAGTGTTTCATCCTCTATCTCCCTTGTCATTGTAAATTGCTCCACTGCGTAAGTGGATGCAAATATGAGCCTGTGTGTATGCTTTCATTGAGCCTTGCCCAAATGAAACAGGAATTAAAATGACATCTTCCTTTGTGATAATCCCATGACATTGAAAGTACACCAATTTCTCTGTTTAGTTATTGTGGAGCCATGAGTTAATTCCCAGGGTCTGGGAGGCTGAGTTACTCCAGCCTCTTCTTCCCACTCTGGTTAAACTTTGGAAGGTTTTCTCTTTTATCTTGGGTGGGCTATGGGAAGACTGTTTTGGGCCCCTTGTGTTGATAAGGAAGCAGTAACTGGTAAAGGCTGGGGGACTCACTGCAAAATATGTGGGTGGACAAATCTCTTCTAAGTTCAAAGGACTAACAGCAGTAGCACCGGGAATCCAGAGTGGTGGACTCCTGAGGGCTAAAGGCGGTCCTTCTAGCCAGATAAGAAAAGAGACTTGACCAAGATGAGAGTCTGTCTTTCAGGTTAAGAGGCTCAGTCTCGAAGGGGGCTTGGGGGTCCTGCCAACACCCAGGATGCTGTGGGGCTGTTGGTGTGAGGGTGGGGGCAGGAAGCAAGCTGGGGGGTGGGGCTCACCTGGCATACTGGCCAGTTGTAGGGGGGACTAGGTGTGCACGATCATGACGTCTCTAGGTGTTGTGAGGTTCACTAAGTAGGGTCTGCGTTCACCTTGTCTGGGGAACACACTGTGGTGTCAAAGGACCTATATCTGACAGGGCAGAGCAAGTCCCTGAGGAGAGGACACCAAAGACTTCAGGGCTATTTTTTCTCCCAAGTAGCTTAGCTAGCAGCTGTCTCCTTCAATGTGCATGACCCTGTATTCTTGAACAAGGGCTAGTGATTTGCCCCCCAAAGATAATTCTGAGTGTGTGAGTGTGCTCATGGATATGCGCATACGCATGGCTCTGCTTATGACCAGACTCAGTTGACTGGCCCTTTCTGCTGGGGCACTGTCCAACTCCTGGCCCCCTCAGACTCTCCACCCTCCTCTGGGCCAAGTGTGATTACCTTTATTTCAGCCACATTATAAGTTATTGGCTGAGGCATTTTGTTGACCCGTCCGGAAGCCTGACAACCATATTGGAAAATTGATCTCTGGATCCTTGGTTGGCCTTTGCAAATTCTTCCTAAGTTCGGGGCTGCTTGTTTTGCCCCCCACAGCCTGCTAACTGGACCTGCACTCGCATTAGCTTTTGTTCTAATACCTGGAATTTCCAAGCCTCTTCTGTCTGTGATTACAAAATGGTGCCACATTTACCTTTACTCCCAAATTACAATGACTCATCTGCTCAAACAGCAGTTCCCCTCAGTTCCTACTTTGGGGTACTTTAAATATTTCCACAAACCAGTTACAATTTTTCGCTGTGTCCAAAGGAACCTCATTGCTGGCAGTGCGCATCATGCGAACACCTGAGTCTGTGCCAGTGGAACTGCGTCCAGCTGCTGCCAGAGCTGTTGACTCAGTTGCCAGAGCAGGGCTGGGTTTCATGCAGAGGTGGGGAAAGGGACCTGCCTTGTTTCTGTGTCTCTTTGTCACCTAGGCCCTGAAAAAACTCTCTGTGTGCCTAGAATCTCTCAAAGTGATCTTGAATCTCTCAAGGACCCTTTTTAGATTCTGCATCTCCTCCTTTGCCCAGAATCTCACAACGTCTCCTGTGAAAACAATTGCGTTTTAGGACCTGGTCCTTCTGTCCAGGGGGGCTTAGTCACCGCCCAGCACCCAGCTTGATGAAGACCAATCTCAATCACTCCCCTGCAACCCCCACCCCCCAGTCATTAGTCCCAATCCTGACCAAGCTCCTCGCTCATTGCCTTGGTTATAAAACACATGTCACATGTCACTGGTCATAAAATCTACTAGTGATGGTGGGACAGAGAATGGTGGGGCAGGGCCGGGGGGTACAGCAATAGTCTCTGGCCCCACTGCCACCAGCCGGGATACTCAGTGACATGTTAAAGAGTTCCGAATTTAGTAATGGTGGAAATTTGGAGCATGTCACTGGACCGAGCCTGCGGGAGAGTTTAGGATTAACCTTGGAAGGAGCTACTGGCTTTGGTGGAATAAATTACTCCTGCCAGGTGGAGAGATAGTGCTAATTTAGCAAACCCTTCCTACCAGATGTGTGTGTCATTGGGACGATGGGCCAGACGCTGAGATCCAAACAAGGACTTAAGAACACCTTCCATGTCCTCTTGCTCAGAGCCCCATCTGAGTTCTCTCTTATAATCCATAATCTCTTGGATGTACCCCAAATACAAAACCACTTTGCTGCTCCTTGTTAATACCATCAACTTAACCTTTGTTTGTTTCCGGTGCTAGTGGGCTGAGAGAATTGAAAAAATCTGGGTCCTGGAGAGCACACTGTTTATTTGATTTGGAGGGAGAAGAGTTTTTATTTATGCTGGTGGCCGAGTTTGAGGGATGGGGTGGGGATGGACAGTGACTTTCTCCATGCCCTCGACTGTGAGTTCTGTTGTCCAGTGGGTAGCGACGGAGACCATCAGTAGAAAACTAGACCTCGTGCCTTCCACCTCAATGCCCCGTGAGTGACCACGGAAGGCTAAAACCTGCATAGCTGGTTTTTAAGCTGAAGGACTCCACTTATTCAAATACATATATATTTTACATTGACATTTTAACTTTTCTTTCAATTTTATTTTGTATTGCTTTCAGGTGTGCAACTCAGTGGTTAGACAATCATATACTTTACATAATGTTCCCTTTGATATTTCCAATACTCACCTGGCGCCATACATAGTTATTACAATATCATTGATTATATTTCCCATACCCATCTGTACTTCGTAGTCCCTTCACCTCTTTCACCCAATCCCCCAAGCCCCCTCCCCCCAGCAACCACCAGTTTGTTCTCTGTGTCTGTGAGTCAGTTTCAGTTTTATTTGTTCGTTTATTTTGCTTCAAAGAAATGTTTTTATCTGCACTCATCCTCCGTTTCTCCTCCTTTGCCAACATGCTTGCGGTGTCCCGCCTTTCCCTGCGGAGCTGGGGGACACAGACCCTCCCCCGCAGGAGGCCCTCCCACTCCCTGCAGACAGCTGTTTGGTTCTCTGTGCTTTTATCTCGTCAGGTTGGCTCACCCAGCCACCTCCTGGGCCCGCACGACCCCTTCTTCTCCCTTCCTCCTGCCGTTATATTCAGCTGTAATGACCTCCCAGTTGGTCTCTCTGTTGTCTTTCATACCCCTGCCAGAGATTTCTAAAGCTCAGGTCTGATCTTGTCTTTTACTTCTTCCACTGGCTTCCAATTCTTTAAAAAAAAAGGAAAAAAAAAAAAAAACAATGGGGAATGTTCAAGAACCTCCACGATCTCACCCCTAGCCTCGTCTGGGAGCCTTATTTCTCCCATAGACAGTCATTTCTAAACTATCTTCTGAAATGAGTTTGCTTCTTTACTTCTGTGTACCTGCGGCTGTTGCCTAGGTTGCCCTTCAGACATCCCTTCCTTCCCTGTGGAAACCCTTTACGGCCCCAGTTATGGCCATCCGAGAAACCCTCCTGGACTTGTCCAGTCTGAATCAACCTCTCGCTCTGCCCCACAGAACATGGGCTCAGCCGCTGTGTCCCCAGCACTTGGCACAGCCCTGGGGCATCGGTGGTTCTGGGGCATCAGTGGTTCTTTGCCAAATGCGTGCCTCTTTTTCCTTTCCTTTCTCTCCTCTCCTCTCCTCTCTCTCTGTTTTAAAGAGTTAGTCACCTCACATCTTGGACTTCCTGGCATCCCATTTTCAGATGTTCTCCCCTTTTGTCTGTCTGTGACTTAGCCTTTGCTTCCTCGTTGCTGGTTTTGAAAGTGTAGTCCCCGCTGAGTTAACTGTACACATGTCAGTCTTTGCCATGAGCTCAGCTTCTGGGGACAGACCCTTTGCTGTTTATTTTTATAACCCCCAATGGACCTCGAACGATGCCTTGTAATTGAAGGAGGTGGGCAGAGAAATCTCCAGAAACCCCTTTGGGGGCCTATGGGAGGTCTGCTGTTCAAAACAAACATTCTCTGGAATTATTTTTGTTAGTTTCATGTTTTTTCCTCTTTTTTGTTTATTGATATGTGATTTACATGCAGTACAAGTCACCTCTTTTAGGTGTACAGCTTTATGAATTTTGACAAATTTACGTAGTTTTATCCCACCCCCATTCTGTCATGCTCTGCCCCTACCTCCAATCCTTGGCAATCACTGATCTGATTTCTATTCACACAGTTTTGCTTTCGTCAGAATGTCACGTATAAATGGAATCATACTGTATGTAGCTTTTCGAGCCTAGCTCCTTTCACTTAGAATAATGCTTCCTATTTTGGAAGTTTAGTGACACTTTATCTGCACCCACCTTTCAGCAGACTGACACAGGGCATGGATTGGGGGTGGGTGTGGATGGGGTCTGTGCAAGTTTCAGCCCAGGATCCCAACTGCTTTGTCAAACTCACTGACCCCGCTTCCCCTTGCCCCCCACAATGGCACTTGGTGTAAGACAGCACCACCCCCCGGGTCCTGGCCAGTCATCCCTGTGGTTGTAGGGAGCACAGTGGAGGAGGAAAGCTGGGTGGATGGGGTGGGGTGACCACTAAATTCCTCCCTTGGGGAGGGGCGGGTGGGGTGACGAAGGTCAGGCCTCTCCTGGCTAAAACAACAGAAGTGGTTCCAGCTGCCGAACAGCTGGAGGGGGATGTCTGCTTTCCCTCAGCAGCGTGAAAAGCCCTTTAATCGGGGCACGCTGTTGTCAGGCCCGGCAGTGGAGGTGTGTGGAAGAAGAGCAGAGCTGTGCGGCGCAGACCGCCCCTTCCCTTTGACCTCCCTTATCTGCCCTCCTCCATCTTCAGGAGCCCACTCCGAGCGCCTGCTCACGGCCCCTCTTCGCACCTGTGTAAATGCAGTGGCTGTGGGGTCAGGGAAGGGTGAGAGCGAGATGGCAGAGACAGGGGTGTGGGTTCTCAATGCAGATGATGGATGAGATAGTGGGTGGGTGAGTGATGTTTTAATGGGAAACCGCTCTTCGCTCCCAAAGACTCGGGCCCCAGAGAAAAAGGCCACAGTCGGGTTTGCAGATGGGGAAGCAAGTGACAAGAGGCGGACAGTCCCTGGTTGGAGAGTGAGGGGCCGAGCGTAGTTGGACGTCTGGAATGTGCTCGCTCCTGTCTGTTCCAGGCTCCAGCTCCAGGAGTGGCTCTTTCCCCCTTCCGATATCAGATCTACCTCCCAGAAACGCTCTTCGGTGCCTGAGTTCCAAAAATCTGAGCTGGACTTTGATTTACAAACACGATGGGAAAAGTACCCCTCCCTTAGGAAAGCTTTCTTTGCTTGTGGAGCCCTTCTCGCCTGTCCGCCAGAGGGGCTGCCACCAGAGCTGACGGCAGAGTCCCCTCGGCCTACTCCTGGGGCTCAGGGCTGCATTCTCTTCATGGAAGGAGGCAGTGTGTCATAGTTGAGAGAATCTGGGCTTTTAGAGTCAGACTTAAAGGCATGCGCCACCACTTGCTAGCTCAACCTGGCTGAGCCTCAGTTTCCTTCTCCTTCTTTTCAATCAATCAACATTTATGGAGCGCCCACTCTGGGCAAGGCCCCTGCTGGGCACTGGGGATCCCGCAGTGTGGCACCCAGCAAACCCTCGTTCCTGCCTGCAGGGAGCTTACAGCTTAGTGGGGAGGATGAGCAAGAAACGTAATTGAACAATTGGTCATTAATTACAGGTGTGACGAAGGCCACAGAAGAAAGGAGGGTGTGTACAGAGGCTCATTACAGGGGTCCTGACCTACTTAGGAAGTAAATGCCCCAAGGAAGCTACATTTGCTCTGAGATCAGAAGGATGAGCAGGAGCTTATGAGGCAGAAGCACAGTCCAGGGAGAAGGACCAGCCTGTGCCAGGCCTGGAGGCAGGAAGGACAGGGCAACGGGGCCAAGGAATTCCACCCAGCTGGGGGCCCAGGCATCAGGGTCCATCTGTTCCCTACTTGGCAGGCACACACGTTCCCCTCCCCATTCCTTCCCAACAGACATTTGTGGATGGAGCTAAAAACTCACTGTTATTTACAACTTTAATTCTGTGGGAAAAATGAATTCAGGGTGTGAAAAATCTGACTTATAAGTGAATCCATTTTATTATCCGGCTGTTGTTCTTACTCGAGTGCATGCATATGGTAGCTGTCAGAAAAACCAGAGTGCTAATCACATTGGCTGTTAAATTATACTCATTTCAGGCTCAGCCACCCTGGGCATCTCAGATTACTGCCTGACTTATGGGTGACAGGAGTTATCTGCTGGGTGGTGGAAAGGCTTCCTGGGGGGCTGTGAGAGGCGATTCTCAGGCTAAGGCCAGCCTCCTTGGGAGTGGATTCCATGGTGACTTAGTGATGATACGCTGTGATAGATGAACACTGTCTCAGCCACTTTCATACATTCTCTTCAATGACTTAGGGTTTTCCCCCCTTTCCTTTAATTCAAGGAAAAAAATTACTGTGTTTAATATATGGTTTTCCTTACCTAAGAGATGTTTCCTAAAAGTGGGGGGAAAAAAGAACAACCCTGGCCGGTGTGGCTCAGTTGGTTGGAGTGTTGTCTTGCAAACTGAAAGGTCACGGGTTCAATTCCTGGTCAGGGCACATGCCTGGTTGTGGGTTCAGTCCTTTGTCAGGGCATGTGCTATAGGCAGCCAATTGACATTTCTCTCTCACGATGTTTCTCTCCCTCTCTCCCTCTCTTCTCTGCTCTTGAAAATCAATAAGCATGTCCTTGGGTGAAGTTAAAAAAATTTAAAATAGAACTGCTTTCATTACTTTGTGCTCAATTGAGAGCTGTAAGCTTTTGGTGACATTTGGACAAAGAATCTCTCTTTTTATAGTAAATAATAGAAAAAGGAGTTTCTTATCTAGGGTACATTATAGGCAAGTTTTTCTATTTACCCATTCATTCTTCAAATATGTATTGAACATCTGCTTTAGGCCAGGCACTACTAGGTCCTGTGTATATAAAGAGGGATAAGACAGTCTTTTCTGGATGTGTAAACACATAAATGATAAAGCAGTACATCGAGGGTTTTGATAGAAGTATGAACACAATGCAGCTGCAGATTCAAGGAAGCCAGTGATGGTGCTTAAAGCGTGAAAGCATATGCTTTTTAAGGCGATAACCTTGGAGGCTGTATGGAATTTGAACTTGAATAGGGAATAAAGACTGGGGGGAAAAAGTCAAACATCTAGGCAAGAGATAAAGGACTGAATAAAGTCATCATGAGTAAGAGGAAAGCCAGCTGGAGAGGGAGGCTCTGCCAGCCCCCCAACCGTTTCAGCCACTCCAGCTGAGACACCAGAGAGTGACATCCTCGTGGGTGCTTGGGCCCCAGCTGAGCTCCCAACTGCACGCAGCCAGGTGTGTTACCTCAGCTGACACCACGTGGAGCTGAAGAGGCTCCCTGCTGAGCCCAGCCAACTCACAGAATTGAGAGAAATCATAAATTGTTCAAAGCCATCAAGTTTGGGGTGGTTTGTTCTGCCACAATAGATACATGAAGCAAAAATGTTAAGAGTACCTGAAGGCACATTACACATGAGTTTATTAGCAAAACCCCCTCCAATTAGTTACACTCGGCCTGTGATTTTTGACTCCGATATTGTAAAGGGGAAGGCAACGTGCTGCCCCAAATTATGGCCATCTCACTTCCGAAACCAGGGGACAGGCCACTGCGCTGGTTGTTCAGTGTGGTTCCTACCCCTCTTCTATGCCTGGGAAACATGCAGAGGTGAAGCAGGCTACCAGAAAGATACTTGGGTACACTGTCACACATAGGTTAAGTCAGCATGGTACAGGTGGAAGTTCAGACTGTGAAACCAACTCCATATTGTAAAGAATCAAACATTTCCCTGATGGAATCTTGGGCTGCCTCTGTTGTTGCCTTCATTGTCATGGAAACTTGGCAGTTAGTCAAACCTAACACAGCTTGTGGTACTGGAGTGGTCTCTCTGAGCAAAAGCTGTGGCAGGGTTTACATTCTACTCTGCTGGAGACTGCAGGGCTGGGGTCAGCATGCATGCATTTCAGACAGAGGGACTGTTTGGTCTAATGTTGATTTCCTTCACCCCCATCTCTTCTAGGTGAAGAACGCCCCCATTGGTAGCTTACTATTCCAGTAGGAAGGATGGATTGTTTATATGTATTTCAAGTGCTTGTCCTACTTTACAAATGTGAGCAGACCACAAAATGTCGTGTGTTTGCTTTGGAATCATGCACTCCCCCAGGAGAGAGGGCGGGAGAAGATTGCAAATGCACAATTGTCCCGGCCCCTTTTGTTTGGTTTCCTTATTACGTAATCATATTTAACATAATTATTTTGTTTTTGTTGTCTTTTGGTTAGGACGAAGGAAGGGAATGTATGTGAGGATTTTTATGAAAATACTATTTTTCCCCAGAGGGAAATGGTTCAGAGTTTGTCTCACTGGGGAGACAGCTTGCCTCTGCCCAACACCAAAAATTTCCGCTAACCGTGGTTGCTCTTGAGCCCACAGCAGACTTCTGTGGCTCTGAGGTTCAGGTCTCAGCAGGGTGACTCAGACCCTGAGTTTTGTCCGTGTGCTGAGGCCCCAGGCTGGTGCCGGAGACTTCTAGCCTCTTGTAGAAGAGAGAAAAGAAATCTGCCTTTGTGACTTCAGGTGGACTGTGATGAACTCCGGGGATTCCTGCTGTTGGCCCATAAGTAACTAACTGATTTCATGTCCAGTTTCAGAATGTGGAAATTATCCTCAGGATCTGCTTCTTTTCTCCTCCTGGGTCCAATCTATCTGAGCATAACTCAATGAGGGAAATGCCAGTGAGGGGGAACCTCTCTCCCTTCCTCTCTCTAACTGTGCTCTTGAATATAGTGACCACCAGCCACATATGGCTATGCAAATTTAAGTTAGCCAAAATGAAACACAACTAAAAATTTTGTTCCTCGGTTGCATTAACTACATTTTAGTTCTTAATAGCCACATGTGGCTGGTGTCTACCATATTGGACAGCCCAGATGTAGGACATGCTCATCACTGCAGAAAGTTCTGTAGGGCTGTGTGGCTTTGTGGCATTGCAGAGACCCTAGGATTAAATCCTTTCTTGTCCTGCAGTGTCCCGCTCCCTTATGGTGTCATCTTGCTTGTTCTTCGACCCCAGGGTGCAAGCTCGTTGAAGGCAGGACTGTGTTGGTTTTGTTCTGCTTCCCGTGCCTCCTGCATGGGCTTGTTGCGGTGCTCGCTCCTTGAGTACAAACGTAGGTGAACGGGCGGTGGCCCAGCAAGCGGTGTTTGTGGGCCCACAGCAATCCCCGTGGGACCCAGGAGGTTCAGGTGGCCCTATCAGGTATCCTATCAAAACTCCATTTTATAGAACTCATGGCCTTCTTTTTTTTAACAATCACAAACACACACAGTCCCTAAAACGGATGAAAATGAAACACCACAAATGATTGAAGATGGTCTTTAGCAAGGGTGCTGTGCTGTCTCTGACCTTTCTTCTTGGCCTCAGGGATCAGTACTTTTTAGACAGAACCTTTGGGAGCTCTTCTGAAGCTGGAAGGCTTCCATGCGTTAGGCTAGGTGGGGCTTCTTCTGAAGCTCTTTAACCTGTCTGTTGTAGACAGAGTGTTCCCCAAGTTATTAAGCTCGTCCCTGGCACAGCTGCTGTGGCATTTCTGTTGGCCCAGAGAAGGCCATTTCCAAACCAAATTAATGGCCTGCAGTTCAATGCCACGATGACGCCTGCAGCTGTCATCCCCTGTGAGCTGAGGAGGAGACAACAGCATAACCTCCTCGTTAACAAGAAAATGTCTTTCTTGATCCCTTTTTTTTTTTTTTGGTGAACAAAACCCCCATGAGGAGCTTCTCACAGTAGGCTTAAAGTAGGCAGGGCTATCTTATCTAGATCTTCAGCAGTTAATATCTGGCACACAGTAGGCTCTTGGCGAAGAGTTTTTGACTTTGTGAATCAGTTTTGCAGTTGGGTGGAAGTTGTTTTTTTGCAGTGTTACTCTGTGAGAATGAAAGCAGTGTGGTTTAGTGTTAGGAGCGTGGCTCTGGGGCCAGGCCATGAGTAGAAGTGCCAGCAGGCCCGTGTACATGCTGTTTAATCTTGGAGAGGTTGCCTGACCCCTCTGGGCTTTAGCTTTTTCATCTGTAAAATGAAGATTGTAACAGACCCTGCCTCATAGGGTTATTCTGAAGATTAACTTCTTAGCATATCGTAAGTGATTTCTAATTATCACCTGCTATTCTTCTTCTTCTTCAGAATTCAGGTCTGGCTCCCAGATCCCTCTGTGACCAAGGATGAATTCCTTGGTTTTCCCAGGCATTAGAAGGGACATCTTTCCATCCTCTTGTGATCATGAAAACAGAGGGCATGCCGTTCCTTGGCTTCTGCTGATTCACATGGCAACGTAACCTAACAAATAGGTCTTAAAATTCAGGGTGTTTCTCCATGTCAGTAGCCCTGACTTCCACGGACAAGGCGAGAGCAGTGAGACGACAGCAGCGCCTTAACCTGCCCTTGGCCTTGCGCGCAAGGACGCTGATCCTGCCGTCTGGCCTGGCATCTGCTGCTCACCAGGGAGAGTCACAGAGCCAGGTCTGGCTGCATTTCTAGGTGGCAGCCAGATTGGGAATGGCTCTGAGGGAGTCACACTGAGGGAGAAAGAGAGGCTGGCTTTGCTGTTTGCAGCAACCCATGTCCCATGCCCATTCAGGACCCTTGGCCAGGGCTTGGCAAGCCTGCTGCATTCAGCTGGGCCTCTGGGTCCCAAGCTTTTCCTGGTGCACTATCGGTTGTAGGCTGCAAGGGCTGTAGTGGCAGAGGGGCTGGGGGTTGGGGGTGGGAAACATGCACCTTTCAGCCTCAGAGGTGGCTTAAATTCTGAGGTGGAGCTAGGGCAGGAAGCTGTGGACCCCTGCCGCCCACCAGGTAATTCGGAAGGGAGGGGGAAAGCTCAGAGCAGAGGGTTGGAGAAGAGGCCCCGGGATCCCTGGGGTGGCAGGAGCCTGGGAGGCCAGGCCTGTCACATCACACCAGCTGGTCCTGAGGTGGTGCCATGTGGGAAATGCCACGACAGGGATGCATTCCTTCACAAAGAATTGCACCGTGCTGGACGCAGGGGATGCATTCACAGGCAGAATAGACAGTTTTATTGTCTTCGCAGGGCCCTGAGTTGGGGCTTCCATTGTTAGTCAAAACCACAAATCAGTTCATCACCACAAACTGTGTTAAGAGCCACAAAGAAGTGGGGTGTGAGATGCAAGGGGACCCGGCCTCACCTGGGGGAGTCAGGGAAAGCCTCCCAGAGATGACGTGAGCCAAAATATGAAGTAGGGGTGGGAGAGGTGGGAGAAGGAGCAGTGTGTCCAAAGGCCTGGAGGTGCAACAAATGTGGCTCCTCCGGGAAAAAAGCAAGTCAGAGTGCCTGACCGGCAACGAGCCACGGGTGGGAGACAGAGCAGGAAGTGCTGAGGCCAGAGAGGGCCTCCTGGGGGCGAACACACACAGGCAGTGAGACAGCACTCCAGGGCAAAAGATTCAGTTCTCCTTTTTCTCTCTCTGTCTCTTTTTTTACTGTTCAAGTACAGTTGTCTCCATCCCCCGCCCCCACCCCAGCATCCCCACCTCCCACCCTCAATCCTACCCCTCTTTGGGTTTGTCCACGTGTCCTTTATACATGTTCCTTGACAACCCTTCCGCCTTTTCCCCTGTTACCCCCTCCCACCTCCTCTCTGGTTACTGTCAGTTTGTTTTTTATTTCAATGCCTCTGGTTATATTTTGCTTGCTTGTTTTGTTGATTAGGTTCCACATATAGGTGAGATCATATGATATTTGTCTTTCACCACCTGGCTTATTTCACTTAGCATAACACTGTCCAGTTCCATCCTTGCTGTTGCAAAGGGTAGGAGTCCTTCTTTCTTTCTGCTGCGTAGTATTCCATTGTGTAAATGTATCACATTTTTTGATCCACTCATTTACTGATGGGCACTTAGGTTGCTTCCAGGACTTGGCTATTGTAAATTGTGCTGCTATGAACACTGGGGTGCATAGGGTCTTTTGAATTGGTGTTTCAGGATTCTTAGTATATAATCCCAGCAGTGGAATTGCCGGGTCAAAAGGCAGTTCCATTTTTATTTTTCCGAGGACATTCCATACTGTTTTCCACAGTGGCTTTACCAGTCTGCCTTCCCACCAACAGTGCACTAGGGTTCCCTTTGCTCCACATCCTTGCCATCACTTACTGTTTGTTGATTTGTTTATGATGGCCATTCTGACCGATGAGAAGTGGTATCTCATTGTGGTTTTAATTTGCATCTCTCTGATGGCTAGTGATGCTGAGCATCCTTTCGTATGTCTCTGGGCCCTCTGTGTGTCCTCCTTGGAGAAGTGTCTGTTCAGGTCCTTGGCCCATTTTTTCATTGTATTGTTTGTCTTCCTGGAGTGGAGTCATGTGATATTGCTTCTCAATATTACTTTCTAATAAACAAAACTTTCTAAAGATGGAATTTAGAGATTTCCAGGGAGTTCCTAATTTGGGAAGTGCCAAAAGAGATGACTCGTGATCATCTTCATGGGTGGAAAAGCAGAACGACTCCGTGGTAAAAGCTTTGATTTGATTTCTGGCCAGTCTTGGTTCAAATTCATCACTTACAGAGATATAATACCAGGCAAATTACCTCTCTCTAAGCTTCCTGTATTTTTTTAATCTGCAAAATAGACGATTTCTATCTCATAGGGTTGTTGTGAGGATTAATGAGATAGCTCCTGCGTGTGAATCACTTAGCACAAGTGCCTTCCTTGGTTAGACTTTGTGGCTGCTTTGTTCCCTTCCACTTCTAGGGTTTAATGACTTTGGCTTTATTCTGGGCTTGCTTACACAAGCTGATATTGTAAGTCATGGACTCACCCCTGATTTTCTCGCAAGAGTAACCTCTATACCCTTTCACTTTTTTTGATCTAGTTTCTCATAAGTGATCGCGACCCTCAGTGCAACCTCCACTGCTCCAGGACTCAACCCAAACCCGTCTGTGCCTCTGACGGCAGGTCCTACGAGTCCATGTGTGAGTACCAGCGAGCCAAGTGCAGAGACCCAACCCTGGGTGTGGTACACCGAGGTCGATGCAAAGGTGAGTGTGCGCATCTCTGTCCTGCCCAGGAGAGGTGCCTGAGCACCAGCTTCCGGCGCAGTGCACTCCCTGTGGGGGCAGTTCACAATGAGTCTGTTTATTCAGCGTGTTACCTATCTCCCCCCCTTTTCTACCGGGGAATATGAGGAGAACTGGTCTACCTGAAGGTATGAGCACTTTTCTGTCTTTCAAATACTGTCACCAGGCTCGGGCTTAGAGAGAGGCCCTGCTGCGTGGCTAGTGCTATTTATTTCTGTTTTTATTTTCTAAATGGAGATGCTTAAAATGGCAAGATGTTGTTGCTGGCTTATGAATAGGGGTTCCAAATTTTTGATCAAGGGATGTGTTTTATTTTTTTGTCTGCTCACATGTTTAAAAACATTAAAAAACATTTGAGACATTTAAAAATTGGGAGATGCATCATAAAAATCTGGATGTTTGTACTTCTCATAAAAAATTGGAAGCTTTAAGAATATTAGGTGTGTGTCTTCCCACAAGGCAACACACGGCTAGAGCTGAGTAGCAGCTACCTCCTTTAAAGAGAAATAGTTCTCCAGTTCGTCACAGTCCTCAGCATTCCCTGTGGGGTCTCCAAGCTGAACGACATCCTTGGCATACCCAGCTCACCTCCTAATTTATGTCACTTTCCTACACCCTGTGGATATTTGAATTTGTGAATCTGGACTGCTTGCAGCCACGAAAAGAATCGTGGGGGGCTAAGCAGGTCACTCTAGAGCCTCTGATTTTCCAAAGAAAATGTTTGCCATTTTTGAACTATAAAACATCTTTGAGGCCCCTTGGACTTGCATGTTTTTGAATAAAACCTGTGAAAAACCATAGTAATGGAACAATTTTTCCTGAGTGGGGTGAGGGTTCTTGGGAAAAGAAACAAGTAGCACGTGGTGCAAGTACAACCCCCACTCACTTAAGAATAACATTGAAGAGGATGAGGCCAGCGGCACTCGCTAGCCCCTGCCCCTGTGCCGCTGGAAAAGCCCCAGCTGCGTGGACTCCCCTGTGGGCCGCGGGCGTGGGGTTTTGTCAGCACTCTTAGAACCGGGCAGCTGTTTTGTTCTGTGGCTCTGGAACGGAATCCAAGTGAGGTACAAAATATGCTTGCTCCTCTCCTCTTTTAGATGCCGGCCAGAGCAAGTGTCGCCTGGAGCGGGCTCAGGCCCTAGAGCAAGCCAAGAAGCCCCAGGAGGCGGTGTTTGTCCCAGAGTGCAGCGAGGATGGCTCCTTTACCCAGGTGAGGCCCTGGCCGCGTTTCCCAGGCTGTTTGCTGGACTGAGGCCGAGGGGGTGGGGGGCTGCTGAGCACGGGAAGGCCGCTCCAAGTCTTGGCTTTCGGGGAAACAGCTGAGGCCTCTTTGACACCCTCTATGCTACCTTCTGGTGCCTACGTCCCCCCTCCTGGACCCTCCACACTTCCCCTTGCCAGCTGGCAGTGGGGTCTGAAAAGGCATATGCAAGTCTGAGCCAGGAAACTGGCGTGGCATGGTCCCCGTCCTCCCTGCTGGCCCTCTCCATTTTTCTCTTCTGTCAAATGGAGGCTGATTATTTTTTCTTATCCTTGCCAGTTTCCATGGGCAACCCTGGTATTCCCTTCACTGTTTATCGCTACCCCTCTATGCACCCCATCTGCCTACCCCCAAGTCCTCAAATGAAGCAGGATCCCTTTGAGTACAAAGTGAGCTGTGGTTCTTGGACTACATGTGGGATGTATGTGTGTGGTGCATAGTGTCTCTGTGTGTGCATGCAAGTGCATACACTCATGTATATGCACGCGTGTGCGCACACTCATGTATATGCATGCACGCAGATTTTAAAATTTCTTTTCGGGAGATGCCATCCCTCCTCCTGCCCTGGTTAGAGCTTTGTGTAAAAGCAACACTGGCGATGTAGGTGTTGGCAGAGAGTATTTCTAGAACAGGCAGCATGGGACAATAGGGACAATAGGCTGCTCCTTGGGAAGCTTTTAGGCCGGAGGTGGGACACAGCCTGGGGGGCAGGAGGCAGCCGGATGAAGGCACTGTTGCATAGAACTGGGGAAGGTCGCTGGACAAGGGTGAGCTGGCTGTGTGGTTGAGCATGCTCTGGGGCCTCGACTCCCTTTGTGTAAGACAGTGAAGTTGGATGGAAACAAAGGCTTCAGAGGTTTCAAAGCTTCCCTGTAATTCTGAATCAGTGGGGCAAAGAGCGTGGGCTGGCCTTCGGTCCCATGGCTTTTGGGTTTCCTCTCTAGGCTGGGCCCGGGGGACTGCTGATTTCAGACTGACCTGTCAGCTTGGGAGGAAACGCGGAGGGGTGGTGGGGAAGTGATTGGGCTTCCTATTTGTAAAAGTTCCCAGCTGATTCAAATGTCCATCCAGGCCCGAGGGCCACTGCATTAAACTGACTGCGGCTGCAATCCTGCGAGAGGCGCTTTTATTCATTTTCTCCCTTTAGCCTCTCCCCGGGCCTATGAGGTAGGTACCATTGTCCCCACTTAGAGAGAATGCAACCACAGCGGGGTGCAGGATGGCAGGCTGGGAAGCAGACTCAGCTCCCTCTCGCTCCAGAGGCCTCCATATTCCTTGGTTCTCTGAACTGGCAGCTTTGAAGGACACTGGAGTGGGGACTGGCAGAAGGCAGTCCAGTGCTGCGGTTCGCACACTGATCCAGGAGCCAGCCTGCCTGAGCGGGACTCCCAGCCCCGGCCTCTCAAGCAAGTCACAGAACTTCTCCAGCTCATAGTATCCTTATGTGAAAAATGGAGATTACCTCCGTCATTATACATAGTAATAATTATTATTATATTATACATATTATGCTACCATTATTTTTACTATCATTGATGAGTATTGCTATAGCTTACCTCGTGAGCTTGCGATGAGGGTTAAATGAGTTCAGGCCTGTAGGACGCTTGGAGCACATGAACTGCTGTATAAATATCTGTCATTATTATCATCGTTTCCCCCATCTCTACTCCGGTCCTGCCACTTACATTTTCCCCAGATTTTCTGGATGATGCCACTTAAAGAAAATGAAACCGTTTGTTGAACCTCCCCAAATTTGAAAATCGATGAGCTCCCTCATCAATTTGTTTGTTATGTGTTGTAGTGAAAAGAACACAGGTGATCTCGGTATGTGGATTTGAGAATTCATGTATGCGGGAGAAGAGCAGATCTCTCTCAGCTGAGTTTGGGGCCGAGACGGGGTAAAGGTCATAGGGAGGAGGCAAAGTCTCTTTTCCCCCTTTCTCCAGGCTTGTGCAATCCTGACTGTGTTGCTTATGAGAACGGGTGACCCCTGCCCTCCTGGGTTTGAAGTGTTTGCTGCCTCATGACGGACAGCTGCGGGCCAGCTTTTGTTTTGGCGAGGCCAGGCCGGGCCAGGTGGTGTTTGCTGGGGAGAGGAACTTCCAGATTAGTCAGGGCAGGATTGCTAAGTGAGAGGGCCCCTGAGGTTCAGCAAAGGTTGGATAGACAGTCAGGAACCCCCTCATTTGTTTGACATGCTAAGCACTGCCATGTGTCTGCAGGCTCAGGGCGGGTCGCCCCGGTGGGCTGCCAGGCAGCCAGACAGCCGGCCGGTCCCCGTTACAGTGATTGAAATGGATGTGCTTTTCCCTGTGATCAAAGACACTGCAGTAACTTCACAAAACGGGGCTGTCTCTTTGAGTGTGCATCAGTCGCACTGACGGGCTGCTGAAAGGCTGCGGGACAGGATGCTCTGCTCCCTCTCCCAGCCTCCCCTATCACTTAGCTGGACTTTTTTTGTTTCTGTTTTTTAAGACCAAAACCCAGAGATCAGCCATGTTGCTTTAACATTCTTTATACTATTGATATGCATGTGTCTTGGTGTTAATAACATATGTTAGCCCTGCGAGTTATTACAGAATCCAGTCTTGAAGCTTATGGAGGTGGTGAAGGGACCCGAAAGAGACCAAGTTTGTCTGGAGTAGGGCGCGGCTCGGGATCACGTGACTGGGTTGGCTTTAATGGGGCTCATGTGGGACGCAATGGTCTCTGTTTTCTTCTCTGTTTTCCCTTGTCCTCTTCCCTCCAGACCCTTCCACCCCAACTCACACAGCAGAGTGGTTGGTGCACATTAGGTACATTTGGTTTTAAAAACCTTGATACCCACCGAGTCCACATCCCAGACCGTTAAATCAGATTCTGGGAGTGGGACCCAGACATTGCATTGTTTCAAGCTCCCAGGTGATGCCAGAGTTTGGTCAAAGTTGCAAACAGCCCACTGTGGTCAGGGCCTTGTCCCCCTTGGCCTCGATTGTATCATTGGAATGCGGAGTTAAGCCCTTTGGCGACCTGTTGAGTAATGCTGTGGACTATGGTCTTTGTTCTCTGCTGTGGCCTTATCTGGTTTCTCTTCTGGATATCAGGAACGTGACTCCTGACATCTGTTCTACCAAGTTCTCTGTAAGCAGTTGTGTGATGCCGGAGCTGATTCACAGAGTCATGGCTGTAGTGGAAAGGTATTGGATCACACCCACCAGGAAATGCTGGCTGGAGCTTGTCAAGCTTGTGCATCACCGAATGATAATGATGGCAACTTGGTGCTAGGCGCTGAGTTTTACACCCAATAGTCTTCTCTAGGACCTTTGGAGGTAGTTCTTAATACCCTTATCTAGAATGGAAACCTGAGTTTCAGAGGGGTTGAATAACTGGCTCAAGGTCACTAAGCTAAAAGGGATTGGCACCCAGCCTGCCTACTTTCAAGGCCTGTGCTCTGAACTGTTTTATGCTACAGAAGGGTCCTTGGTGTAAATGTAATTCATTGTCATCTCAGTTGTTATTCTAGAAGACCCCTCTCTGGTGCTGTGGACCAGTCAGTCAAGCAGACATTTAAAAAAAAATCCTTTTGATTATGGAAATTTTCAAATATACAAAAAAGTAGAAATAATAGTATAATAAATTCCATGTCCTCATCACCCAGCTTCAACAAAGATGGATATGTGGCTGATTCTGTTGCATCTCATTCCATTTGCATCTTCCACCCCAAACTGGATTGCTTTAAAGCAAATCCCAGACACACTATTTTTTCATCTCAGAGAATCTGGCGCTCTCGTCCGTCCTGGCCCAAGTGCAGGTTGCTCTGGGGCGATGTGAGAGACATCAAGGAGTTTCCACGCGGAAAAGATGTGAAAACGTGATAAAGCAGCCAGCCTGCGAGATGATACACATAAAACTGGTTGTATTTCACGTGCCTATTTACAAATTGGTCATTTAGAATCCTGGGTGTGTTTTATTGTTAAGAAAATATATACAAATTAAAATTTTTCACATAAAAATCACCTCAGGCAAGACTAAAAGGTGAATGACACAGGTTAGCCTTAATGGCAACAGACTAATATTATATAAAGAACTCTTACAAACCGGAAAGAAAAAGATTCTAGTAGAAACAGTTTACACAATGACAAATAGCCTTTCAGTGACTGTGAATGAGGTTATTTTCCTTAGTAATTAAGGAAATACAGATGAAAAATAACGATGTGCTATTTTGCTTACCAAACTGGTAAAAATTGAAATATTCAGGCTTGGGTGAAGGGAAAAGGCTACCCCCACATTGCAGTGGGGAAGATACATTGGCACTGACTTTTTGTGTGATGATTTTGCAATACGGGTCAAAGGCGTTTAATTGTGCCCACATCTCGAGCCTGAAGTTCTACTTCTAGGAATTTATTCTACGTACTCAATTTAAAATAATGTGCAAATATTTAGCCACATGGATTTTCAAGTTGTGCTGAGAGTAGCAAAAATTTGGAAACAACCTAAATATCTAATACTAGAGAATTGCTTAAGCGAATGATGGCAGCCCCGGCACGCAGCTTGTAAAAGGATGTGCTGCAGAGGGTTATTTATTGTGCCTCCGTGTGTCTGCATGTCTGTTAGGGACTTCATTAACCAAGTAATTAAAGGGAGAGCTATTTTCACTTTCTTCTACATAGGAAAGTTGTATACACTTTGTAAAACAAATTCTGACAATACCAAAATACATAAGGTAGGAAGGTAAAGCCAGGGATTTCATCTTCCTGGAACAAGAGCGATGATGTCTATAACCCTCTAGATTTATTTTCTTTGTGTGTACTTATTATTTAGGAAAGAAGTGGTATAATATCATTTATCATTTTGTAACACTTTCTTAAAGTAGTTATATTGTGGACGTATTTCTGGGTGAATCACATGTACCTTTACTTCATTTTTTAAATGGCTGCCTTGTATTTCACTGTATGAATGTACCATGAATCCTGGAAACTTGAGGATTAAACTTTCAGGCAGTGAATACTGGGTCAAAAGGACCTGCACTTTTTAAGGCATTCGATCTGAACTGCCTACATAGTCCACAGTGTGGCTGATTAGTGGTGATTATGAAATACATTCCAAGCCATCTTAATTTTTTGTGTAGATGGATTTTAATTCTAATAATACTATACCATGTAAAACACCATTTGTAATGTTACTTCGATGTAAATAAACATGTTAGATTTTCCATCTCTGATCTCCATGTTCTAGGAACGATCCTAGGATGCAGCTCTGTCCGGCACTAACACTTTTCCCACTTCTACTTGTTCTAATCACCGTTCCCCCGCCAATGCACACGTATACATACTCTTTTATTCCTGGAAGTAATTTTTCTTCTTTTTCTTTTTCTTTTTTGCATATAGGGGCTAGGGACTGTACTTTCTTCTTCATGATGCTTTGTTCTGAAGTTGGAAGCACAAAGAAAATGTGCTGTGGCTTTTTGGCAAAGCCAGTGGGCTGCCCTTGTCTACATTTCTATAACTCTTACTGTCGTATTTGCCAGCACCTAGGGAGCTGCAACTTATTTCCTAAGTGCCTGAGCAGGCCTCGATGCTCGTTTTTAGCTTCTCCTCCTCCCTGTCCCCACAGCACAGAACTGGTCTTCCTGAAGTCACCCCTGCAAGCCTGGGCCATGTGACTAGCTTGCCCTGGAAACAAACATCTGGCTTTACCACCTGGGCCTCCCTCTTCCAAATCCCCAGCTAGTATGGAAGGTATCGGTGATGTTAGGGACTGGGAGCCTTTGTTGGCTTCAGCTGATTAAGCATGGACAGGCTGGGGTGCTGAGCATTCTCATAGAGTGAAGAGATATGTCCTATTTTTGATGAGTCTAGAGGTCCCCAAAGAGCCCAGAGACTTGGGGCGCTCCAGTAGTAAGACTCTGGTGGCATCTATATGCTGGAGTGTTCCAAACTTCGCCAGCCCGTTGGATTCCCCCAACAAAGCCAGTTCTGTTTGTTTTAGTGGGCGGTACCCTGCTTCAGGCTCCCTCAGCCTTCCACAGCATGCACAATACCAACTTTTCTTCTCTTTAAAGCAGTTGCCCTGTTAAAAATTCAAACCCATCCTTAATGTATAGATGGTGTAATGGTCAATAGATCCACTGTTGGGCAAGTGGTTACTTTTCTTTTTTCTTTTTTGGTTAAGTGTTCAATAAACATATTAGTGTTGTTACAATGAGAACATCTGCTGGACTGAGAACATCTTACTACCTGCTTTACATGTGTTTTTCATTGAATTGCTTTTGTTCCAAACAACCAAATAGTGACTGTAATAATTTATATGGAAATGCCCACTCTTAAGCACATATTAGCACATGTTTGGCAAATGTTAGTTTTCTTTCTCTTCAGGCCTCAGTTTGCTCAACTGTAAAATGGGAGAGCGAGTTGAACTATTCCAGAGGCTAGCAAACTGTGACCCATGGGCAGGCCACCTGGTTTTGCTCTTTAAAATAACAGCTTTATTGAGGTATATGAGGTGATTTGCATGAGATAATTCACATACCATAAGATTTACCCTGTACAATTCAGTGTACACAATTACTATGTACAATCCAGTGGTTTTTAGTGTATTCCCAGAGTCGCATAACCACCACCACCATCTAATGCCAGAACGTTTTCATCACCCAAGAAGAAACCCTGTACCCATTAGCAGTCAGTTCCCCTTACCCCTGCCCCCCTACCCCTGGCAACCCCTAATCTACTTTCTATTTCTATGGATTTGCTTCTTCTGGACATTTCATCTAAATGGAGTCACATAATATGTATGTGGTCTTTAGTGACTGGCTTATTTGACATCGCAGAATGTTTTCCAGGTTCATTCAGGTTATAATATGAATTAGTACTGCATTCTTTTTATTGTCAAGTACTATTCCATTGTATGGATATCTGCCATTGTAAATCTGTTCGTCAGCTGATGGCCCTATGGGTTGTTTCCACTTCTTGGCCATTAGAAATTTGTGAACGACCGTGTGCAAGTTTCTGTGTGGCTGTGGTTTCAATTCTCCTGGGAGAGACCTGGAATTAGAATTGCTCGGTTTTGTGACTCTATGTTTAAGCTTTCCTGGAATGGACAGACTGCTTTCTCAGGTAGCTCTACCATTTAACATCCCAACAGCAATGTCTGGGGACTCCAGTTTCTTTACATCTTTGCAAACACTCGGTATTGTCTGTCTTCTTTGTTATAGCCATGCTCTTGGCTGTGAAGTCGTGTCTCCTTGTGGTTTTGATTTGTATTTCCCTAATAACTACTTTTAAGTATAGTTTATTGATTATGTTATTATGGTTGTCCCAATTTCCGCACCCCCCCCTGCTTTTCCTCCCTTCTTCCCCCATTCCCTCCAGCAGTTCCTTAGTTCATATCCATGGGTTATGGATATAAGTTTTTTGGCTTCTCCATTTCCTACACTACTCTTAACCTCCCCCTGTCTGTTTTGTAGCTACCAATTATGCTTTTTTAATCCTTTCACCTTTTCCACCACTCTCCCACCTTCCCCTCCCAGCTGATAACCCTCCAAATGATCTTCATACCTATGATTTTGTTCCTATTTGCTTGTTTGCTTAATTTGTTTGTTTGGGTTTTTTTTTTTAGATTCAGTTGTTGATAGTTGTGTATTTGTTGCCTTGTTAACGTTCATGGTTTTGATTTTCTTTTTCTTAAATACGTCCCTTTAACATTTCATGTAATAATGGATTGGTAATGATGAACTCCTTTAGCTTTACCTGGTCTGGAAAGCACTTTATCTGCCCTTCCATTCTAAATGAGAGCTTTGCTGGATAGAGTAATCTAGGTTGTAGGTCCTTGCTTTTCATCTTTTTGAATATTTGGCCAGTCCCTTCTTGCCTGCGAAGTTTCTTTTGAGAAATCGGCTCATAGTATGGGAATACCTTGGTAGGTAACTCTCTGTTTTTCTCTTTCTGCTTTGAAGATTCTCTCTTTATCTTTCACCCTTGGAATTTTAATTATGATGTGTCTTGGTGTGGACCTCTTCAGGTCTAACTTGTTTGGGACTCTCTGTGCTTCCTGGACTTGTGTGTCTATTTCCTTCACCAAATTAGGAAAGTTTTCTTTCATTATTTTTTCAAATATGTATTGAATTTATTGTTCTTCCTCTTCTACTTCTGGCATCCCAATGATTCAGATGCCGGCATGTTTGGAGATGTCCCAGGGTTTTCTTAAACTGTCCTTGTTTTTTTAAATTCCTGTTTCTTCTTCCTGTTCTGGTTGAATGTTTATTTCTTCCTTATGTTCCAAATTATTGACTTGAATCCAGCTTCCTTCCCTTCACTGTTGGTTCCATATAGATTTTTCTTTATTTCACTTACTATAACCTTCATTTCTTCCTTTATGTTGTTGCTGTACTCAATGAGTTCTTTGGGCATCATGAACTCTGCATCTGATAGGTTGGCTATCTCTGTTTCACTTAATTCTTTTTCTGGAGTTTTGTTTCTTCTTTCATTTGGTCCATATTTCTTTGTTTCCTCAATTTGGCAGCCTCCTTGTGTTTGTTTTGGTGTATTAAGTAGAGCTGCTTTGACTCCCTGTAAAAGGCACCCATCTGGATGAATGTAGCTTCTTTAAATCCTTGGTTGTTGGACTTCCATACAGTTTAATTTTCTGACAGTTCTGGGTGTTATTTGTTTGAGATTTAGTTGTAATTCCTTTTTGTGGTTGCACAAGGAGGCAAAATGTGTCTACCTTGACATGAACCTCCCTAATGAATATTGACATTGAGCATCTTTTCATGTGCTTTTTGGCTATTTGTTTATCTTCTTTGGAGAAATGTCTATTTAAAACCTTTGTCTATTTTTAAATTCAGTTATTCGTCTTTATTATTGAGTTGTAAGAGTTTTTTATGTATTCCAGATACAAGATCCTTATTAGCCATGTAATTTACAAGTATTCTCCCCCATCCTTGGGTTTATTTTTCACTTTCTTGATCATGTCTTTTAATGCACAGAAGTTTTAATTTTAGTGAAACCAAATTTATCTACTTTTTAAAAAACATACCTAAGAAAGCATTCCCCCCCATCAAGGTAGGAAAGATTTACTCCTGTGTTATAAGAGTTTTATGGTTTCCACTTTTACATTTAGATTGGTGATCCATTTGAGTTCATTTTTGTACAAGGTGTGAGGTATCCCAGCACTATTTGTTGAAAAGTCTGTTCCTTCCCCCCTTAAATTGTCATGGCACCCTTGTTGAAAATCAGGTGGCCATAAATATAAGGGGTTCCTTCTGGACTTTCAGTTCTATTCTATTGATCTACATGTCTATCCTTATGTCAATGCCACACTCTTTATGCTATAGCTTTGCAGTAAGTTCTGAGTTTCCCTTTTCTTTTTTGCAGTATTTTTTCTTGCCTTATTTTTTATTTTATTGGTTTTAGAGAGAGAGGGAGAGAGGGAGAGAAACATCAATGTGTGGTTGCCTCTCAAGCGGCCCCTACTGGGGACTTGGCCCACAATGCAAGCATGTACCCTGACTGGGAATCGAACCAGCGACCCTTTGGTTCACAGGCTGGCACTCAATTCACTGAGCCACACCAGCCAGGGCTCCCTTTTCCTTTTTAAGTGAATGGTGAGGTGAGTGTTTTTCTGCACCCATGTGTGGGGTCAATGACAGCTGCCATCTCTAGCAGTGTGAGGAGATAGGAGCCCAGGAACTTGGAGCCTGTGCTGTGGTTTTAAGTTTGTAACAAGTATCAGTGTCCTTGGTTTGGTGTTTGCAAGGGAAGGGAAGGGTGGGGAGAGAAATGTGCAAATGTGGGGTGGTTAGAAACTCTCTAGAATCACCAGAGAGCTCTCTAACTTTGGCAGGCTAGCATTTCTTCTTCGAATCTATGAGCAGGGAAGAGATTGGTTTTTCAAATTAGAAACTGGGGGTTACAGCAAGTCTTGATGCCTTAGAGAAGTGTTGCTGCCTGTGTGAGTCAGGCATTGGGCTGGACTTCCTCCTCTCCCTACAGTGACATAGCCTCTGTGGTCATTAAGGTTCTGAGCACATCAAGATCTGAAAAGATGTAGAAACAGGAGCCCTGGTGAGCACCAGCTAGTTGCCAGCTTCCCACGGTGGCTCTACTTCTTGCCTGCCAGTGGTGGTCTACATGACATGTAATTTGCAGTGAATATACAACCTCAGTTACGTTGCTATCAAAACAAACTTTAAATTTGTAAATGATGGCAGGGATAGGGCCTGATTCATCCCTGTGCAGAAAGGACTGGTCTAGCAAGTGACTCATCTAATCTCCTGCGCATAGTGGGAGCCACCACTCTTGTCTTTTCAATGAGAGAACTGGCACCCCCTGGGGTCACCCATCAGGTGCAGACATGTGCGTTGAGATGCGGGTGGATGGAGCGTACTTTGTGCCAAGGACACTGGGTCCATTGTGTCTTGTCGGGACTTGCCTAGCCTGACCACTACTCAATCCTACTCTTCAATGGCTTTTCTCCTGCTGAATGGCTACTGAGCATCCTTTCCCAGGTTGGCTGGCCTCATTTGCTTTGGAGCAAGCATGCAGGGTCTGAGTGCTCCCAGGGGCATATACCCTGGTGAGACTGTCCCCACAGTTGGTATGTTGTGGAAACGAAAGAAGCAAGCTCCAGGAGGTATGTGCTGCGGCTGCTCTTCTGCAAGGGGGTGTACTTGGGAGGGAGGGAGAGACAGAGGCCTGCTTCTCTGGCCTTCCTGCTGCCTGTGGGGATGGGGAAGCTCGGTGACGGGAGCTTCAACCACCACCTCTGCTGTTCTTCAGATAACAACAACACTTTTTTACATAGCACTTACTACATGCCAGGCTGTTTTACAAGTGCCTGATGCATATTAACCTACTCAATCCTCACCATGACCTGTGAGGTATTCAGTCCTCACTGTGACTTATGACATTATTACATGCCCATTTTATAGATGAAGAAATGGAACCCCAGCGAAGTTGACTAGCTCGCCCAGGGTCACACAGCTTGCAAGTAGTAGAGTCGGGGTCAAACCCGAGCATCTGGCTGCCAAGTTCTTGGCCCTAATCACTACTGCCTGTGCCTCTCTAAAGGACATTGCATCTTTTAAAGTGATGGTGGCTATAGCATAGTCAGGGGGCGGTGACTCAGGTGAGTAAAGCTGGGAAATTATGTCCCATGAGGAATATTCAAAGCAGCCAGAGATGTTTGGTTCAGAGACAAGAAGAATCAAAGGATGGGGGGAGTGGGGGGAGAGATGACAAAAGGGATGTAGGAGTGCCGTCTTCAGATGTCTGTCTGCTGATGACAGTAGTTTTTAATGAAGACTGTCACAGAGCCGGCCCAGGATCACTGAGCAAAATGTATAACAACTCAGATTCTGACTCAAAATACGCGAGAATGTTTTACAACTACAGCAAGTCACAGATGGAGTGTCTGTGACGCAAAGAGGACGTAACGTCCCGTCCTGGGAAATGGGCAAGGAGGGACTAAACGGCCGGGCCCGGCAACGTGGGGGTGGGAGGCAGTGCACTGCACTGGGGAGGAGCTTGAACTGAAGACTGCTGGGAGGTAACTTGCACACTTTTTAGGATTTTATGAGACGGTAGCTCATGTTCAACCAGGTAGGCAGGCGCACAGTAGGCCCACAGCAAATACTCAGGAACTATCCAGGCAGAGCCATTAATACCCACATTTAGGCCTATCGCCACTGCACTGGGTGTGCGTACAACGTGTCAGGTGACCCTGCAGGTCAGTCTACTCAACTCTTTGGTGAAATTAAAGGGACTCGATTTTTTTTCCATGTCAAAGCAGAGGGATGTCATAGGAACACGAGAGGGAAGTATGACAGCAAGAAAGCTGGATTAAATGTGAAGTCGGATACGGGAAGCCAGAAAGGGCTCCTGCCTCCTGCAGGCCACCCTGGTGCCGGCACCAGCCAGAGTTTCAGAGTTCGGAGCTGAACAAAGCTCCTACACAAGAGGGGCTCTTATTGGGTATTTCTTTAAACATAAAAACATATTTGATTCCTCTCCCCCACCCATGGAAATAAAAGTGAATGAATTAGGTATCATATTTGCTATTTACAAAACCTGGGCCACTCTAAGCACTAAACAGAGGGTTAGGAGTCAAAAAAATAAAGCCCTTTGGGTCCCTGAAGCCCTGATACCAGGCTTTATGAATATCTTAAGTGTGTGTTGGGGGGAGGGGGATGGTGTTCATACTTTTTGGAAAATATATAAAAAATGGTCTTCATCATATACTTGGAAGCATGGTAATAACACTGATAATTAGGTAGTAGTTATAAATTTCCACCTTACTCTTGAGCAGCAAAAGTTCATTGTAAAATCACAGAATTTGGGGTTAAAGGGGACCTCAGAAGTATCTGGTTCATCTTCTCCTTCCTTTTCCTGCTCTGCCCCAATCCAGGGCTCGGGTTCTATTGACAGTTTCTCACCAAGTGGTCATCTAACTTTCGCTTGATTGCCACCAGAGACAGGAAGCTTATTACCGCCAACAACAACATGAATAATTTATTTTGGGACAGTTTAGTTGGAAAGTTTCTCTCTATGATGACTTGAGAACTGTCTTCCTGTAATTTCCATCAGATGACCCCAACTATAGCTGAGGGACTTTGTAGAATCCACAGAAATCCCACTTTCCACAGAAAAATTTGAAAACAAACACCATTATGTCCATGTGCAATCCCATCTTTTAGCCAACAAATATTTCTTTCTGCCCTGGCATAAATCCTTAGTTCTATCACTCATTCCCACAACATAGGGACTTCTGTCTCTCTTTCCTCATGGCCTCTTTCTTCTGAATTCAGTATGGAGTGGCCTTTCCCACACTGGAAACAGGATTTGAGATGTGGCCATAAACGGCCTGGAGAAGAATGGGATTGTCTCTCGTTCTTTGTACACCTCTCCTAACTCACATGGTGTTGGTGCCACATTACACAATCATCTCATTAAAAAACATAATCAACAAAGAATCCCTTATTTGGGAGGATTTGACATTGAAGAGTTACCCTGCCTCCCCATTCCTCCTCCATTACGTTCTGGAGGATGAGGTGGATACCACAGAAGGAAAATCCCTCATCCCTCAGCAGACAGACAATCCTCCCTAGGCCTGGCATGGAGCAGGGGACAGTGTCTACAGCCAATAAGGATAGCTTTGCTTCGAAACTTTGACCTCCCTCCTCCCTGCACGGGGGAAGGGGGAAGGGTGAAATCAGTGCATGCTGAGAGCCTATTCCACACCCAGCACGGCTTTAGATGCTTTATCCAGGGTGGGGCAAAAGTAGGTGTACTGTTGGGAGGAAGCCCAACAGTTTATTGTTGTATTATTATATTATTATTTATTAATTATTGTATAATTTTCCATATGAACAACTCTAAGACTACTTTGGCCCCCACTGTGTATATTTTACTTCATTCTGTCTTCTCAGTGACCTTCAAGGTGGACACCAATAGCCTTGTTTCATAGATAAGCTCAGAGAGGTTAAATGACTTTACCAAAGTCACGCAGCTTGTGGGAGAGAAGGTATTAAGACGTCGGTCATTTTGGCTCCAAAGCTGCTTTTCCTCCTGCATCTTGTTGCTTCTGAGCCAAACCCGACTGAAGATGAGGAGCGCGCCTGTGGGATAACCTTTCCCAAACCGAGGATAAAACACGCTCATGCGCGGCGGACCGAAAGGATGCCTCCAGCCCTTCCTTTGCCCTGCCCCCCACTGCCTTCCAGCTCTCTTCCGTGGCTGAAATCACCCAGAAAAGTTCATGCTGCCATCGCTAGATCCATGAATTAAAAGACCACATGTCATCAAAACGACTGGGCTATAAAAACTTTGGAAAGAAGTATGGTCACAAGGCTCCTTGTTCGCCCAGTCCCACCTAGAAAATTTTGTACTTGTTTTTTGAGTATTTCATGAAAATTGCCAGAAAGGGTGGTGTGAGAAGTTTCCTTTCAAACAGTGGTTCTGAGAGGGTGGTCCCTGGACCAGCAGCCATGACGTCACCTGGGAACTTGTTAGAAATGCAGGTTCTCTGGCTGACCCCAGACCTAATGAATCCAGAAACCCCGTGGGTGGGGCCCAGCCATCTGTTTTCATAAGCTCCCCAGGTAAATCTAACCACACCCAATAAGCCATGTTCTCCTGCGGCTTCTGATGGAGAGAAGTGTTCTGGGGGCCTGGAGATTCAGTCTTCCAGCAAGAGCCCCTGGCACCCCTGGGAAACACAGCTTCTCAGAGTTTCTGTAGGGAATGCCGACAAAGTGAAAATGGGCCTGCTCTGGAACAGAGTGGTCAGCTAACTTTCACGGCATTCATAGGATCTGGAGATGCTGCTAACCAATTTGGAGCAACTGGCCGACTAAAAAATAAAAGGACAGCCTCATATTCCCACTGCCCGAAGAGATGTAGCCTCATGCCTTCTGCTTTTAGTTTTGCGTTTTCCCACCAGGAAATGTTCAGGTACACGGCAGTAGTCACTTCATTTCAAGTTTCGTGGTTGCTACTAAAGATGCTCAATCAAACCTGTCTCTTTGCATATGGTTCGCATTTTCTATTTTACAAAAGAAGCACAAAGAAACGGGACAGGGGGGATAAAACCACAGGGCGAGAAGGGGCTGTGCCTTGGAGGGGATCCCAGCTGTTAGGGAAAGTCTGAGGCAGTTCAGGATCAATTTTTTTCTCAAACAAATATAAAGTTTGAGGAAGTGTTACAAAAAAGAGGGTGGGGGATGCCGGAGGGAAATTATAACAAGGATAATGAATGAAATGAGAGCCTGATACCCAGACTGAAAACTTAGGTCTGGGAGAAGCGAAGAAATACACCAAGGCCCTAAGCTTCATTAGACTGCCTCTTTTTTTTTTTTTAAGCAAATTGCTGAGAACACTAGTACCATGAAATGTGCCCCACACAAAATTAAGGGAGGGTCCCACAGTTAAATTAGTTTAGGAATTACTTCAAATGATTGCGCCCCCTCAGAGCAAAGTCATGAACTGTTTAAGGCTCTGAGACGCTCCGCCGTGAGACCTCTTTTAATTTTAGTTAACCCAATCCTTCCACAGTTATTTGGCTAGAGAACCCCCACGTTATTGCCTAGTCACACCTCATAGGCCACCAGCTGCATTCGTCACTGTGTCGAAGTGGCAGAAGTAAAGGCGCTGGGAGCAGAGCGGGAGAGTGGGCAGGGGCAGAAAAGACTGGTCTCCCAGGGAAGCAGGGGACCCTTCGCAGGAGGAAAAGCAAAAGTCCGACGACAGAGAAGGAGCTTTGGGATGTGAGGTCTGACCCCTGTCTGAGAACCAGCCCCGAGAACAGCCGAAAGGAAATGGGCCGGCCATTGGGTGCAGCAGAGGCCCCCTTGGAGTCCCCCAAATAACTCCAGGAAATGCCTCACTCTGGCTGGAGCAGAGCCTCTCTTCCAGCCGCCTCCTGGATCTGAATTGTTTATCCCGTAGCCGCCTCCTCCCCCAGAAGAGTTCCATTTGCTGGAGATTCAGGCACAAAGAGGCAGGCAGTTCCCTCAGACGCCCGCACACCTGCCACCTGCCACAGCGAGGCACGGGTGGTCAGGCTGCCTTTCCGCCTCGGGCCTCGTTTCCCTCCTTTGTAAAATGTCTGGGTGTGACTGGCGATCGCTCAAGTTTTCTCCAGCTCTGTCCACTCTGAAATTTTATGAGAGTTCGGAAATGGAGGATTTGAAAACCTACATTGTTATGAACTAGCTGTGACGCTTGAACAAATATCCTCTCCTCCCTGTGCCTCTCCTATGGAAGATGTGCACCCGGGGTGACTGAGGCCCAAATGAGATAACGCATCGATCGCCAGCGGTGATTGGAAGCCACTGTAGAGGACAGTAGAAGGTGGCCGTCTCCATTAGGGGCGCGGCACCTGTGCTTGTTGCTGTCTGGATGCGTTTGTCTTCTTTGTCGTTCTCCACGCTCTCCTCCAGTCACTCCCGGACGTGCTCTGTCCCGGGAGCTGGTGCTTGCTCTGCTCTTCTTTCTCCACCACTCACTCAACTACGTCTGCCAGGAGGGCCAGCTGCCCACATCTGCAAGGTGTCTAGGAGCTGGGCTAATGCTGAGGCTTAACAGGCTTAAAATAAGTTCAGATTTTGTCTTAATTTGGACAGAAGTTGACCTGCAGTATACCGCTGGGCTGTTTATACAAAGGACTTCAAGCCCAAAACCTTAAGTATATGAGTCAGAGATGAAATCTACTTACCGAGAACACACTGTTTGAGGTACCTGTAGCAGCACCAGTTACATTCAACAGTGTAGTTACGCAGAGAGTAACCTCACTTAAGTTGACAAACAAACACAATTTGTTAAGGAAGGACTCATCAATTGACATTTCAGCCTTCCCAGGATGCTCCAGAGTGGGATAGGAACCAATTCCACGGTAATTTGTTCCTCTGGGGCCAGCACAGCGCTGAGTTTTGAGAAGTGCATGGTGGGATACTAGAACTGGCCAATTAAGTACCCTGTTAATTCCTCTTGGCCCATGTTCTTCCTATAGATTGCCGAATTTTGCTGTGTATAACGTGCACTTTTTTGCCCAAATTTTTTTAGGGAAAAATAAGGATGCGCATTATACATTGGGTAGTACTAATTCCGTATCCATATAAATGTTTTTAATTTTTTATTTATGCTTATGTTTTAAAAATGTAACTCTAGAAAGCAGTAATGACACCTGTATGCAAAATAATACCCTGGAACATGATAATCAATTTTGCTTCTAAATATAAATAAATAAAAAATGGAATTAAAAAATTAAAATGAAAGATTTTTTTCCTGGAAGTTTGAGCCAAGAATGTGGGTGTGCATTATAGACAGCAAAATACAGTAATCCAAAAGTTGATTAATTTGCGGTTGGGGGTAGGGGAGGTAGAACAAAGAATAAATAATTAATTCAAACGAATAAGTAAGTTTGCAAAGAAGGAAGCTAACCCAGGTAGAATGTACACCTTGATATGCGTATACAGTACCAATTCTATAGAACTGCTTGCTATTCTGACCATTTTTCTGCAAAAAGCCGTACCTCTCTCATCTGAGTACAATACAGCTGTTGCTCTATGACCAACTTCCCCTTCCTGCACAGAAACTTTTTCAGACTCTGCTGATTTCAGACTGCCCCCACCTCTGTGGCTGGTCAGAATAGGATGTTCTTTGGTTCCCATCCGAGAACCTGGCTGTGCCCTTTTTGAGTGCATAGATGGTTTGCTTAAAAATAACACGATGATACATAGTGTGGCTTAACTGGGTACTTAACCGTGTGAACTGAGTGCTTTATTTTCATTATCTAATTTAATTCTATCAGCAATGGCATGAGGTAGGTATTATTACCTCACCTTTTCAAATAGACTCGTGCAGTCTGAGACTCGGTTTGACTGAGAAGCTTTTCAAGGCTGCAGAGGGTTAGAGAGTTCAGGGGTTAGGTGATGGAGAAAGTCTGCTAAGGATGGTGGGCTGTGGTCTGACTTTATGGCCACTGCTTTCTGTCTTCATGTAACTTCTTTTTCTTCAGGAAGACATCTTGAAAACTCTCTAAGACAACTTACAAACATGCTTTTGATGGAAAACCATGGGTTAATTCACTTGGGGCTCTTTCAGCAAAGGGAAGTGACCATGCTGGGCAACTCCTGCACTTCCTGAAGTCTGCTGCCTCTCCCCTGTGGCACACCTGGGGTAGGTGTGCCCAGTTCTGGGTGCTCCAGTCCTCAGAGGCAACGGTTCCTCATTTGGTTCCAGTTTTCTAAGACTTGGAAGCAGCTCCCAGCCGGAAGATTTTGTAATCCGGAGTCTATTCCTTGGAGCCTGGTTGAAGGAAAATGCTGAGGGCCCTAGGGAGAAAGGGGCTGTGTTTGGGCCTGTGGGCCTGGCTGGGGGTGGGGAGGCAGTGTCCGCGTGTCCTCGGGGACACAATGGGCACACTCAGTGAGCACGTGGCCCTGGGGACCCAGAGGTCAGGTTATATTCCTTGAAACAAAGCTTTGGGCTTAAGCTCTTAGCCATGCATTTAGTTCTGCCCCCACTAGCCTTGGAGGGGGCTCTGCATTCCTGGGAGGAGGGGGATCCCATCTGGCAGTTCTCTGCGGCCTGCTTGACCACACTGCCTGGCCGTGTGTAACAGGCAGCACTGGGCCAAAGGCGCTGGCTTGGGTGCGGGGCTTGGGCAGTACCATCCTCAAGGAGAGTGAAGCTGGCCTTGTCCGTGGGAGCCAAGGGACCCGGGAGTGAGTCAGTGTGGCTGCCCAGCCCTGGGGACAGGTTTCCCTTGAGGTGATTGTTGGCCAAAGAGGAGAAAACAGCCAGCCAGGACCTATTAAAATTCTGTCAGTGGCAAGGAATCGTCTCTAGGAACTATCCCTGCAGGGCTGACAGAGTCTGAAGGGGTACAATCCAAGTTTCCAGCCGCGTTTCCCACCCAAGCTTCGGGAGGTTACTAGCGGAGCTCTGGTGTGGGAGCGGGCCGGCTTGCCTGGTGCTTCTGACACGGTGGAGAGCAATCATTGCCACAGCCCCGCTGCATCTGACCCTCACCCCTGCCGGGCACTGGACTCGTACTGTTTGTTTTCCTCTTCAGGGCCTCCCAGGCTTGGCCTTGTTATCCCCATTTTATAGATGGGGCTCGCAGAGCTAAGTCTGTAACTGGCGGGACCAGGATTCAAACTCAGGTCTGTCTGGGTTTCTTTCCACTCCACCATTTTGCCACCTCAGAGGGTAGCGCTGACCTTGTGCGAGCATCTGAGGCAGCGGCCCTGGCCAGGGGATTGTCTCCAGGACACGAAGTGGGAGTGGAATGTGGCGCTGAGGTAAAAGGCATTGAGTATTATTTCTTTGAGTGGACAGGAGAGGTAAATGCCTCTTTCACACACAGAATCATGCGGTAGGAACAGGATGCCCTCCATCTTGTTCTCGTCCTGGTGTGGGGGTTAGGTCCACAGCGAAACTATGGTGTTTGGGATCCACCCAAAAGCAGAAGCCTTCCTCACTGATCACTTCTGGGTTTCACTCAGGCCATCAGATCTCTCTTTTACCTCTGGCCCCTCAGAGACCTCAGCGCTCAGGTTGTTTGCTGTTACTGACTATCCTCCATGTCAACAAGTCCTTGATCCCAACAGGCACACTTCCCCGCCCTTTAGCATCTGTGCACATTGGCACACGTCTTGTCAATGAGGTCTAAGTTTAATGAGTGGGGCTGTTTAAACGGATGTTATAATTTTAGAATTGATGGAGACCAAGTTTGAGAAAATATGATAATTTATGCATTTATTTGACTCATCAAATGCTTACAGTAAAAGTCAGGCATTGTGCTAGATGCTTAGAATGTAGAAATAACCTGTACGTGGTCCCTTGTCTTTTGGAGATCACATTCTAGGGGGAAATAGACTAGATAGATGAACGGCTGTAGCTAATTGTGATAAGGGCTCTGAATTTGGGAAACCAGCATATGAGGAGGATCAGAGCAGCAGGGGGAGGGCATGGGAGGAGGCTGGGGCCACTTTGCAGAGAAGGTGTGTCATCAAGACGGTGGGAATCCAAAGGCATTAGGAGGGGCCTGGCATGGGCTGTGGAGTGCTATTCCAGACAGATTGAATAGTTGGAGCAAACAAACTGTAGGGCCATGAGAAACTTGGACATGCTCGCAAGCTTCAAAGGGTTCATTGTGGCTGGAATGGAGAGTATGTGTGGAGACATGGTGTAAAATGAGGCTGGGGAGCAGGAAGGGGGCAGATCAGGGAGGGCCTGAGTGCCATGCAATGAGCAGACTTGCATGGTGCTCAGGGTTCTGCATGATCGTGAGTGTAATCTCCATCCTGAGTCTAGCAAATCGCCCAGGGCTTCGAGTGGGGGAGTGATGCCCTGGTTTGTGTTTAGGAGCTCTGTAGAAAGTGGTGGGAAGAAGATGGTGGGGCGGGAGGAGGTGGTTAGAGTGGCAGCGATCGGCAGGGAAGGAAGAGTTACCCGGAATGAAGCAAAGCCTCACTTTCATTTATTATTCCCAGACAGGGTGGACCCGGTCATGGAGGCTTGAACCAGGTCACACAGTGGTGCAGAGGGGCACCTAGAACCTGCAGGCACAAGTGACCTTGTTCTTACCTTAATCCCAACACTTGTGCCCTTGTCTCAGGAGGGCCACCTGAGCAATGGGCAGACCGGCTATGGGAATGGATGCTGGGAAAGGCTGGAAAAAGAAGAAAAGCTTACCACTTGTCTCTGCTTGTTAAAGAAGGGCCATGTCAACCTACAATGGTGGCATTCTAACTGGTACTTGCCCAATTAGTTTACCAATCAGAATGTTTTACAGTTGGATGGGAGTGTATCCCAGTGCTTGGGGGAAAAATGGGTCGGTATTGGTGAGAACTATCACAGGAAACACGTGTTGGACGTATCTAAGTATAAGCAATTCAGCATCAAAAGTCATAAGAAAGAAAGAGATATATTTCTGTGATTTCGCATGGGAGTCATGCAGAGAACACAACATGCCAGGGCTGCTTTCGAAGGGGTGGGCACCGACTGTTGATACTGTGACCCAAGACTTACAGTTCTCTCCCCCCTTGATTTCTCCATACAGGTGCAGTGCCACACCTACACGGGGTACTGCTGGTGTGTCACCCCAGATGGGAAGCCCATCAGCGGCTCTTCTGTGCAGAATAAAACTCCTGTATGTTCAGGTACCGTAGAGAGAGGCGGGAAGGAAGAAAAGGTTGGAGAGAGACCCCTTGGCTGGCTGCTGCCTCTTGTGGAGGAGTTTTTGAAAGATTGGTGGTGGACCTGAGCCATCCCCCTGGTGAGGGAGGGTCCCACTCAAACATGCACTTGCTCTGCTGTCCCCTGGGTGACAGGGGCCGTGTATGCCTGTGTGTGTGTATTTATTAGTAGGTTTAGGTTTCTGGTTTAAGGCTCTTTTCCCTGAGTCCCGGCTGTAACCCTTACAGCATGGCATGCTGTCGCTCTGGTGCTAGCGGCCCTGGGAGCACAGTGCCGGGGTGCGTTTCAAGGCTACGTGGGAGTTCAACATCAAAGGCCGTGATGATCGATGAGTGATGTCTGTCATGAGCACGGGAGGGGAGAGTGGTGGCCTATGTGCCACATATTTGCCACCTGTGAGTGATGCACTGTGGAGTGATAGAAAATTTTCCTCATAGTGGCCCTCAAATCTGGCTGTCATCAGCAGTGCCCGGGGAATGCAGAGGAACCCAGGTGTTGACGCCCCTCTTTGTAGATTCTGATCCAGGAGGTCTGGGCTTTGACCTGGGGTCCACACCTTCATGCAACTCCTCGGGTGGTTCCGATGACTAGACAGGTTAGGGACCACGGCTCACAGGGACCCTCTGGGTCAGCCCGTGGCAAAAAGTAAGTCCTTTCTATGTCCAGCTTTATAAGCACAGAGACGTTTTGCTCTTCGGTCAGTTTCATGGCACTGTGGACTGTGAATTTACACAAGCCCCGCACTTCCCACTTAAATTAAGATCGTAAGGGACTTGAGAGTCACTCCCTGAATCCACTCTGCAGTTCAGCCCTCACTAAAAACACCCTCTCCCGCCATCAGCGTCTTCATATTTCTCTGCATCTGTGTAAGTGAGGGTTTATTTATTTACTTATTCTTAATTTTTAAGTGCAAGCAAAGTGTAAAACAGTATTCTAAAACCTATGGGAAATTCTGAAGGCTAGGAGTCCTGCTATCCTAACATTTTTCCTTATTCGCAAAATGTATTCATTTTCCACTGGCCCTGCTACACTAAAGGGACAAGAACATGGGAAGGGCAGTGCGTATCTACATTAGGAAACTGAGATTTTCGGGCTAAAAAGGAAAGTTTACTTTATTTGTGGTTTACATGGAAACTGGAAACCTTAACTGGGCATGTTGCGAGGAGGGGCGGGAATGGGACCCCCTTGCCGATGACCTGGAAAGTTTCATTTAAAGCAAACAAATGCACTAGAAACAAGCTATGCAGGGTAAGATAATTGAATTCTCACAAAATCAGCCTATGGCAAAGGGGTATGATATGCACTGGGAAAAAATGGATTCTTTCTTTTCTTCTGTGGATGGGTCCTCCTGTGGGTGAGCTGGCTGTGCCCTGCCTATGTGGGCTTCCTGGAGAGACAGGTGCCACAGGGTCAGGCCTGCAGGATGGGTGCACATGGCGCCCTAGCATACGCAGGGCCAAGTGTTGGGCCACATACACCTACTACCCCCTCCTTGAGCAACAGCCTGCTGCATCTAGAAAATTGTTTCCATGCCTCAGACTATTTTGGCCCATTCAAGACAATTGGGCCAACAATTTTCTACTTACTGCACATGGAAAATCACCGATTTCCTGCCCTAACCAGCAAGGGATGTCAATCATTGCATTTGCAGTAAGAGGGGGTTTCTTTTCGGTTGGCCCCACTGAGTGGATATGGCTTAGAACATGAAGCTGGTGCGACTGGGGGAGATGGGGAGTGGAGGCGAGGGGCAGTTACCGGAATGTTCAATAAGGGAGTTGTATGGATGTGGAATGTTGTAGAAGTCTGGCTATGACTATTGCCAGGGAACATGGAAATTATGGTTCATCTCAACAGTGCCGTGATATCGGTGACATTGACATTAAACAAACCCCACTTGACATGTGTGTATGCACTGACTTTGTATATAATGTCCCTAGATGTGTATACTGTACATACCCATAACCAAATGGTCGTAACATCAAGCTTTGCCAGCTCTACGGCAGGAACCAACCACGATGCGCTCTGAATGTCTGTGTTTTTGTTCCCCTCTCACTCAAGGTTCAGTCACCGACAAGCCCTTGAGCCAGGGTAACTCAGGAAGGAAAGGTGAGTAGAGTTTTATGCTTTATCTACATGTTTGCTTCTAAAGCCAGTCCAAGCAAGAATTCTTGGACAAGATGGAAGGAGCTGGGGTGAAAGCTAAAAGTGCCCTGCAGAGAAAATCTGTTCTTATTCTGTGTTTCCTCCCAGAAGCACTGGAGGTAAGTAAGGCTCGTGAGTGGTGGGGACCAAGCTCCCAGAACCTCCAAGGGAGGTGAGCACGTACAGGGCACAGAGCTGGCAGGGACCCTGAGAATCTCGGTTCCTAGGAAGTTCAGTCAATCAGCTTACCAGCGTAGCCAGCATTAAACCAAGAAAGGTAATGGAAGTTGGCGTGCTCAAGTCTGCCTTGACTTTCTTATTTTGGAAACCTATCTGAGCATTTTTCCCTTCATGGCTTCTCCTTAATAACTATTCCAGCTCATCCAGATTCTCTTTACTAAGACTAGGCTAGCATCATGGGCTTGTGACCTGTACAGTTGTAGTCATGAAATTCTTAATTATTTTGTCTTTGGACCTGTCTTTTTTTAAGTACATGAAGTCAACAGGACAGTGAAGTGCGCATGGGGGCAGAAGGAAGACACGTGGTGCATCTGCCCGCCGCTGACGTTGGCTCCCACGCCCGTGCGGCTTTTGGGATGCGTGCTGCAGGGGTTTTTCTTTACCTAGAATAACATGAAATAGCAAATTCAAAACACCGCCACAAGTCAAGAGAGACACGATGGGAGAGAGGATAAAACTTTATTTGTAGTGTCTTTAGTGATACTTTTTCCTGCTTTTTGATCAAAGTGCCTTTCATTTTCATGTCCTGTTGGCCCTACAAATTATATACACCCTGATTCAGGCATTTGTCTCAGCGCTCTTTCGTGGACCAGCTGCCATGAGGAAAAGGTCCCCGGGGCGTGCTGGCCATAATTTCCCGTGTGGCAGACACTACTACTCACCTCCAGGTGACATGCACAGAGAGAGCTGCAGTTGCCTAGAAAACAGCTATCAATTTAATTGTGCGAGAAAGCAATCCAGAACCCCCGTTTTGGGCACTCAGGTAAAACCTAGACTGGGGACCCTGACGGAGTCTGAAGTTTCCCACCTGAATCCAGGCCTTGGGAACTTCATGCCCATAAGAGCCCACATGATAGTTGGGTCTGCAGAGGATCCAAGTGTGGTGCACACGGCGTCAGGGGGAGACCACGGCGAGCCCATGGCGAGCCCCTGGACCCTGCTCCAGGGACTCATTGCATGGGGACGGGAAGAGGGGGCAAGGTTACCCTTACTGAATGCAGGCGATGAGTGTCCACAGAACCTGCTGCCCCTAAAGGCAGGTGCTCCAAGAAGATGTGGAAGCGGAGCATGGTAACACCACCACCCACTAGAAAACAGGGGCCAACGGACCAGATGGGCTGCTCCCCTTCCTGCGAGCAGGAATGAGTAAGTGGGTGAGAAAAAACAAGTGCCTTTCCAGGTCTTTCCCAGGACACAGGAGACAGCCACGAGTGTTGGTGGTTCCCTTTTAGTGAAAGAGGCGCATGAACATTTCTTTCTGCGAAGACCTGAAGTCATCCACTCTGTGAATGGCATGTGTCTACAATTTATTGGGGTTGAAAAACAAAGCTGCCTTCCATTCTGCTTGTTGCAACTGGAGTCTTCAGAACATGGCCTTTATTTCTGGGCATGAGGTCCTGGTGGTAGATAAAATAAATTGGCAATCACACAGAACTGACTGCCCAGATTTCCCCCATGGAAGGGAACTGAGAGCATGATGCTGAATAAAGCACCCACCCCAGGAAATGCCACCCATGGGTTTGGGTTTGGGCTCTTCAACTGCACAGAGGAGTACTTTCCAGGTTGATGTGGCTTTGCACCCTGAGATAACAATAAGAATCAGACGCGTGTCATGGCGGGGTCTCGTGGATTCACCTGGAAGAGGGCAGGGAACCTGATTCCTCCAGGGATAGTGCAGAGAACAGGGGGTAGAGTCTGAAGTCTCATCTCAGAGATAAGTTGCCATTAATTTTTAGTTCTTTGCTCTCCTACTCAAGATGAGTTCCCCCCTCCCAGATGGTGCTGCTGAAGCTTCCTCTTTAGTGAAAAGGCCTTGGGACGTGCTGGCGGGGTTGCAGAGAGGGATGCTAGGGCTCACTCACCTCTGGGGAATTGACTTCTGTCAGTGGGCTCCCTTTCCTTCTGCTTTGGAGGATCAGCATAGGTGCTGACCCTCTTCTCTTTGTCTGCCATGGGCAGTGCAGTGAAAAGCAGTTTCGGGCCACCTGGAGGAAGGGCCACCTGAAGCCACACCTGTCCAGGAAGCTGAGTTTTGAATGGGGACAGGGTGCGAGAGGGCATTCGTAATATCCTGTGTTGGCCCGCTGAGGTCCCTCTTTCAGCTGCCACTTAAGAATGGAATGTGCTCCAGAGGGCAGCAGGTGGGAAGACACAAAGGCCCCTTGTCTGAGCTCGTGCCCACACGTGGGGTCTCCTAGAAGGCATCTCCAGAGAGCTGGAGCAGTAGCCCTGAGGCCGGCCGCAGACGGATGCTGGGCCTGGCCCTTGTGCGGGGTAAGGGGTACAGCCAGAAAGGAGGCGAGGCTGGAGTGCTGGGCGTGTGAGTGGTGGGGGTTGGTGGGGGAGGGGCGGACCCAGCCTATTCTTTCTCCACCCTCTTGCATTTGCTCCTCTGACAGAGCTGAAGGGATCGGTTCTCTCTGCCTGGAAGGAATGAAAAGGCATATTGTGCAATGATGGAGAGTCTGGTTGCCAGCCAGGAATCGGTCCTCCAAAGGAGCGGAGAAAGGCAGAGCAAGAGGAGGCAGGGCAAGGAGGCCCTGAGAGATAGCGGGAAGAAGGGAGGAGGGAGAGAGGCCAGGCCGTAGCCGGTCACGGCCGGCTGGCTGGGACAGGGTGGCCTGGGTTGCTGAGGCTCCTGGGTCCACAGGTGTGGGGCCTGAGGGGAGAAGGGGGGTCAGGAGGGAGGGAGGCGCTGTTATCTTACCCAGATGCACGTGCTCCTGCAAGGGAGAGGGTCAGAACTTCAGACTATTTATTTAATCCCTTGGAATGTCCTTCCCTCGCTCTGATCTTTGGGCCCCTTGTGTTTCACGGACCCCTTTACAGGCACATGTGTGGTAATTAACACGTGCAGTGTGGGGCCTGGCCATGTGTTTGAGTTTCAAATATCCATTGATCTGGGGTGCTCCCATCCTGGCCACCCCTCCCCTTCGGCTCCGTTGGTCCTCGCCCTTGAGGAGCGACGGAAGGGGTCTGTGTGTGTTTGAGGGTGGGGGACACATGTGCATCCACATGTATTTTATTGAAGCTCCAGAGGAATGTCAGAGCAGGGGAACGGGCCCCCAGCAGCCCCTTCAGCTCTGAGGATCTGCTGCTAAACCAGTTGAAGGCTGCAAAAGTTGCCGTCGAGGTGAATTTTGGCTTCAACTGAAGGAGTCTGAAGAATGGCTGGGGAGCAAATGTCTTTAGAGATCATGAATTTACCCCAAGTGTCTTATCCTGGCTGACCAAGGCTTGTGGGTTTTCCTGTGGCACCTTTCTTTGGGGTCTTGATGATAATGAATGTGTGTGATTTGGGGAGACTTCAGGATAACTGAACACAGGCAGGGCTGGTCCTGGGCTTTGTTGCTTGTGAGGTGCCAGAGGGGAGTTCTCAGCCTCCAGCAGGGTGGTGGGGCAGGGGGTGGCGTGATGAAAATGATTACATGAAAGAAGCAGGGGAGGGCATGTACAAAATGATTATTGGCCATTGTCTGGGACTTTTTTTCTTCTGAGTACCCAGGATTTTAGAGATTCTGGGGTGCTGCTTCTATAAATGACAAGTGAAAGTTTGGGGCCATCAGGAGTTTTCTGCGGATTGCCCTTTTCCTACTTGTAAGAAGTCTGGGAGTTAGCCATTTAAGGAAAGTGAGGCGAAAAATTAAAAACATTAGCGGACTTTGCATACATTTTTTGCATGGGCTTCTGTGTTTGTCAAGCAAGTCTTGGAAAGGGGCTGAATTTCCAAAACCCGACCCACCTTTACTTTGCAGAGACTGTAGTTGTTTTTTTATCCTTCCCTGACTGCTCCATAGTATGTAAAGAGTGAGTCACAGTCATTTCTATAAGGTCCCTCTCTTTGTCTCTGTCTTTAGAATTTTTCATGGAGGCTGGTCTGCAGATTGGCACAAACTTGGAGATCTTGTCACTCAAATGATGGACTAGACAGCACCCTCAGTGGGGCTGAGGGGTGTGCTTAGGGCAGGAGTGATGGATGGCAGGCACCCCTGAGGAAGGGAACTGCGGGGCTTCCAGCCTCAGCCCTCCTAGTTAGCACACCTGAAGGAGGCTCACCTCACTGCCCTGAGCCTGGCTGAGGTGTGCATGCTGGCTGTCTCAGGACGTTGTACTTGTAAGTCTGGTTACCCGCCAGCCGGGGCTGGCATTGAATGGAGGCGGGCAGCTGATGACCAGTATAGGTTGGCTTCTGCACACACCGAATTTCCTTGTGGAGATGCATTCTCATTCTGATACTGGGCCTGCTGAACAGAGCTGTGTCTAAGCAGCTCCTAGCCCATGAGAGGCAGCTCTTTGCTCCCTGCACACGTTTCGCTGCTGCTCTCTGGTGCTCTGAGCCACCCTGACCAAGCCTGGTGTAGCCATGTGCCAGCTTTGTAAGAGATTAGTTGAAGAAGGGGTGGGCACAAGTGTGTGTGAGTGCTCATGCATGCTCCCTCCTTCCCACAGTTAAGTACTCCCCCACTCAGCTCCACCTACTCAATCCCCTGCCCTTCATCTTGGCCCCTATTCTGGGGTCCCCAAAAGGAAGCTTATGCATGGAAGATGCGAATTTAAGAGTTCAAATCCTGGCCATATCCCCATTTCCAAGAATGAGAGGGGAAAAAATGGAGTATAGTGATCTGGAAGAGCATTCTAGTCATAAATTCTTATGCATCCCTGGTGTTATTGCTAACCAGTGATTTAAAAAAAAAAAATTTGGTTCTTTTATTCTGTAATTCAGCAAATACTTATAGAAAACTTACTGAGTGCTGGGCTTGTTACAGTCACTGAGGATCCAGTGACAAGTAAACAGATCAGAGCCCTGGCCTCACCTTGTAGGGTTCACTTTCTAATAGTTCTTAGCCCTTCTTACAGAAGTTACCTTCAGGTACAGGGAAAGCCTCCCAAGGGAGCATAGGCTTTTAGATGCTAGGAGGCTGTCACCTTTGCAGGGGACAGAGGGCAGGTGGATCTTGCCAAACAGCCCTCATTGGTAGCTCTAACAAAAGACTCTCAGCAGAGGCTGCCCGCTGAGGTGAACACAGCCCACTGGCAAGTCCTTGGTCCCTCTGCCTCGTACCTTTATGGGGCCCCTGAAGTCCAGGTGAGACAGTTCAGAGCTTGCCAGGCCACTTGCTCACTGTTCTTTGCCCAGTGAGTTCCGTTGCAGTTTTGGCACAGGAGTCTGGAGGGAGGCAGGGACTAGAGCGTGTGGGGAAGGCCTCAGGAGCACATCCGATGCCCCGTCTCCAGCTCCGAGCACCAGGCAGCCCCAGCGGTAAAGGCGGAGGAGTTACCGCTCTTGGGCCCTGTTGCCCCAGTTCTGCGCCTGGTGAAAACAGGCTGTGAGGCTCGAGGGCTGCTTATTCTAAAATTTATATGGAAAAGTAACGGAACTAAAGCAGCTAAAACAAATATTAAAAAGAAAAATAAAGCAGGAGCTATCATTCTACACTTTTTTAAAGCAACATTATCTTTAACGTTGTTTTTCTCTTAGGATGCTTTATGAATTTTCAGTGGATACTTCCCTTTGTCCTTCTGAACAAATACTGTGACCTTCCCCCTTTTAAATGTTTGTTTAATTTTCTTTTTCTTTTTTAAAAAAGATTTATTTTCAGAGAAGTTTTAGGTTTACAGCAAAATTAGGAGGAGGGCATGTAGGTTTCCCTAGACCTCCGCCTTCCCACAGTCACATTCCCCGGTTAACATGTCCCCGGAGTGCTGCATTTGTCACAACCGACGAACCTGCACGGACTCGTCATGGTCACCCCATGCCCCCAGTTTACATTGGGTGCACTCTTGGTGCTCCTTCTACGGGAATGAACAAATGCGTAATGACATGCATCTACCCTTACTGTATCATCCAAGGTATTTTTATTGTCCTAAACATTCTGTGTTCCATCTATTCATGCCTCCCCACCCCCTCCATTATGCCCCAGCCACTGATCTTTTTATGATCTCCATAATTTTGCCTGTTTCAGAATGTCACATAGTTTAAATCATAATACTCTGGTTGATTTTAAGCTAATAATGCCGCGGTAACCAAAACAGTGTGTTACTGGCCGAAGGACAGACATACAGATCAATGGAATAGATAGAAAATCCAGAAGCAGGCCGACTACACAGGTTTAGAAAACCGTTTTTGGACAAAGGTGCAGAAGCAGTTCAGTGGAAGAAGGACACTCCTTTCAATAAGTGATGCTGTAGTTGCCCTGGCTGGTGTAGCTCAGTGGATTGAGTGTAGGCTGGGAACCAAAGGGTCCTGGTTCGATTCCCAGTCAGGGCACATGCCTGGGTTGCGGGCCAGGTCCCCAGTGAGGGCCATGTGAGAGGCAACCATACATTGATGTTTCTCTTCCTCTCTGTCTCCCTCCCTTCCCTCTCTCTAAAAATAAATAAAATCTTTTAAAAAAAATAAGTGGTGCTGTAGCAATTGGGCATCTATAGGCAAAAATAAAACCCCCATGACCCTCACACCTTATACAGAAATTAATTCAAAATGAATCTTGGACTTCAATGTGAAGTGTAAAGCTGTTGAAAGTTTTAGGAAAAAAAATAAGACAGAACCTTTAGAATCTGTAGCGCAGTGAACCTGGAGCTTTGTTGTCTTAGAACACCAAACATGTGATCCAGAAATTTTAGAATTTTGATTAATCGTTGGGCTTAATCAAAATTAAAAACTTTTTCTGTGAAAGATCCTGTTAAGAGAACAAAACTAACAAAAAACAAAAACAAAACAAAAAACCCACCTACAGACTGGGAGAAAATACTTACAAACCATACATCTGACATAGGATTTATATCTAGATCATATAGAGAATTCTCAAAAACTCAATAGTTGAAAAACAATTCCATTTAAAAATGGGCAAAATATACAACTAGACATTTCACCAAAGCACATAGGTAGAAGGCAAATAAACACACAAAAAGATGTTCAACATCATTAGCCATAGAGAAATGCAAGTTAAGACTATGATAAGGTATCACTACACATCTATTAGAAGAGCTAAAATAAAAAAAATAGGGACAATACCAAAAGCTGGTGAGGATGTGGACAAACCTGATCTTTCACATATTGTTAGTAAGGAATGCAAAATGATATGACCGCTCTGGAAAATACTTTGGAAGCTTCTTAAAAAACAGAACATCTAAACATACACTTACCATATAATCTAGCAATTGCACTCCTGAGCATTTATTCCAGAAAAATGAAAACTCACATCCACACAAAAACCTGTACCTAGCTGATCACAGCAGCTTTATCTGTAACAGCCAAAGACAGAAACAGCCCAAATGTCCTTCAAGGGGTAAAGCAAACTGTTGCGTCCATGCCATGGAAACTACTCAGTAGTAGAAAGCGACAGACTGTTCACATGTGCAATGGCGTGGATGGATCTTGAGGGCGTCATGCAAAGTGAAAAAAGGCCAATCTCAGAAGATCCTATACTGCATGATTTCATTTATGTAACATTCTAGAAATGACAAAATTATAGAGCTGGAGTTAGTGGTTGGCGGGGGGAGGGATGCAGGAGGAGGGGACGTGGGATCTAACAGGGTAGCGCAGAGGAGACCCTTGTGATGGAAGAGTTCTGCATCTTGGTGGTTCCATGAATCTACACACGAATAAAATTGCATGTAACTACACACACACACACACACACACACTCTCTCTCTCTCTCTCTCTCTCTGTCTCTCACACACACACAAAGTGCATGTAAAGCTGGCGGAATTTGAATAAGATCTGTGAATTATACCAGTATCAGTTTCCCGATTTTGCTATTGAACTATAATGATACTACGCAAATAATTACAAGTTACCCATATAATCACTTTAATTACGAAGATGTTATCATTGGGGGAAACTGGGTGAAGCATACATGGGACCTCCCTGTGTTATTTTTGCAACGTCCTGTGAATCTATAAGCATTTCAAAATAAAAAGTTCAAAAAAAATTAGTGAAGTCTAGCTTCTCCCCTCTCCCTCTCCCTCCTTTTCCTCCTCCACCTCCTCCTCCTCCTCCTCTTCTCTTTCTCCCTCTTCCCTTCCACCTCTTGTCTACCCTTTCACCAGCCTTATGTTTTTGCTCTAATTCAGGGAAATGTAAAACTTGAGGATGTGGGCAACTGCTTGCAAGAAGACAGTTTTAAGCTTGTTTTCACTTTTGGGGGCAAGGGAGTGTGCAGGTGGGTAGGCGGAATGTAAAACATTGATCTTTTGCTCCGGAAAGACCCAAAGTGCCCAGATAGCGTCTGCTCTCAAAGCTCAGAGTCGGGACAGCTTGCAGCACACTTCCGAGCCTCCCTGGTCATGGGACATGCATCTCAGGAAATGCCAAGTTTGGCTAACATTCCATCATTCTCCTGGTATGGTTCGGGCCAGGTTTTTAAGGGACTTTTGCAAACAGGCTCAGCTGTCTCTTTATGATGCTCAGAATAAGTGATCTTGGCTCCCACAGTGGGTCCCAGAGTCTCATGCTGAGGGGGATGGTGGCTCTGGCATAAATGTGGCTCCTTCAAAAGCAAGAACCTACCACACTCCTACCAGGCTAAAGTTTATCTCCATGTCTTTGGAAAAGATGGCTGATGGAGGCCTAAAAAAATGTGAGAGTGGTCAGTGGTGGACACAGTCTGGGCAGAGCCCAAAACTGAAGGGGACTTGGGATCATTGAAAGACCTTTCGAATCTCAGGATGGGGGTGGTGGTTTCCTTTTTCCCTCGTTCTCCAAGGCTCCTCAGTCTTGAGACCCCAAGAGATGTCATTAATAAGGATTCCTCCTCTGGCCCCTTTGACACATTTGCTTTTGAAGGACCTGGAAGAGAAAGCTCTTTGTATGTGGTCAGAATAAACTCATTGTACACCCAAACAATTAACTCCTCAATGGACTTGCCAGACCCTTGAAAGGCCCGGCCCTGCTTCCCTGGACCTCTTGGGCTCTATTCAGTCCCTAAAGCACACCAATGTTTTTGGGTTTTGTTTTGTTTTGTTTGTTATTCTGAAAAGTCTTTTCCCGAGAATAGTCAGAGCGGATCAACATTGTCCTCAGCCCGGCATTTATCTCCACTCGCCAGTGAACGTCAATCAGGAATCAAAAAGCCAAACAGAGGAGGCTTTGAACGGTGTCATCGGGGGTCGAAGTGACTTCCAGCTGTCTATGCGCAGGCCAGGCCTTCTCGCAGGGCAAGGGATTGTGCTGTCACACAAACCCGCCGTCTGCACAGGCCCCCGAGCCCGTGCGGGGGCTGCCGCTTTCTGGGGCCGCACCTGCAGGGAGGCGAGTCGGGGGTGGGGCTGGGCGGTTTCCAGGGCAGCTCACTGCCGAGGCCTTGAGCCAATCACTGTCTTCCTGAGACTTGGTCTCTTTTTACCGGCGGTGACTTCCTCTGCCCCGCTCAGGCGGTGAGAGTAGATGAGCAAAGCCACCTGCCAGAAACTTTTTTTGCCGAATGTGGTGATATTGTTGTTGCTGTTGATCTTGACATCATCCTTCAGAAATTCTTCCGAGTGTGCCTTATTTATTTCTTCAATGTTTCCAAATTTACTTTTTTCTCCCTGGAAGAAAAGAGAACATTTCGAATTGGCTTTTTTTCAATGTTTTAGCCACTTCACCTCATTCTAGACTAGAAGTGTATTGTGGTAGGTATATCAAAGAGAAATAAAGCCTTATTACCTGAGGTCCAAAAAAATCATCAAGAATAAATGTCAGGCATCAAATTATCGTGTGCATGTATGTAAACTGAAGGTCAGATATATTTTTCTTTAAAATACATAGCAAAGTCTCCCCTCAAATCAAGAATCACTCAGATCGTCCAGCGGCTGCTGCCTGGTGATGTCTCTGGGATGACTTCGACTCTCCCTCCCCTTTTGTTTTACCAGCTTTATGGAAGTATACTTACACACCATAAATGTACCAGGACTCACTGTCCGTGTGCAATTCAGTGAGTTCAGTACATTCCTGGAGTTGTGCAACCACTACCGAGAGCAATTCCATCACCCCCCCAAAAGAAACCTTGTACCTATTTATAGGTAAACCCCATTCCCACCCCCAGCCCCAGGCAACCACAGATCCGATCTGCGTTGTCGCTATAGGTTTATCTTTACTAGGCACTTCATATGCATGCACTCATACAATATATAGTATTTGCCCATGGCTGCTTTCATTTAGTGTGTTTTTGAATTCCGTCTACATTGCCACATGTATTAATAATTCATCCCTCCTAACTGCTGAATAATATTTCTTTATATGGAGATATCACTATTTGTTTATCTATTAACCAGTCGACAAACATTTGTTACCAGTTTGAGACTGAAAATAGCACTGCTGTGAAGATTTGTAAGCATGCCTTTAGGTGGGTATGTTTTTAGGGTTTTTTTGGATAGATTCTCAGGAGTGAAATTTCTGGGTTAAATGGTTAAGTTTATGTTTAAGTTTTTAAAGTAATTGCCACTTTTTTCCAAGGGAGTTACCTGACCCTCGGCAACGAACGTGGTTTTCAGTTTCTCCACGTCCACGCCAACACTCAGTATTGTCAACTGAAAAAATTTTAGCCATTCTAGTAGGTGTGTAGTGATGTCTCATTGTGGTTTTAATTTGCGTTTTCCTAATAACTAGTGACTTGGAGCATCTTTTCATGTATTGTATTTAGTGTCCTCTTTGGTTAAATGTCTGTTAAAATGTTTTTCCCATTTTAAAATCAGGTTGTCCATCTTCTTATTGAGTCGTAAGATCACTTTATTTTTTAACTCAAAGACTTTGGTAGGACTTTAATTTTGCAAATCCAATTTTAAAAGTAACCTGGAGGAAAAGATGTTTTAGTACTATTATACGTCCTTTGAAAGGCCTTTAAAGTCTTTTTCTCCTACACAGTGTCCTGAGGCTGGGGAGGCAGGCAACCTTCATTTTTAGAAGAGGATATCACTGCCTGGAGAAGAAAAGTGAGGGGATCGGGTTAACAACTTATTTCGTGTAACGCCTGGATCTGGAGTGTGACCCCATTGGAGACTGGGAGGCCAAAAGCACATGTGGAAGCTTTTCTCTCTCCCCAGTGCCCAATGTGGGGCCTGGTGTTGCCCCAAGGCTTGCCAGGAGGTGGAACTGATGTGGACCTTGGACCCAGGCCTTGGACCTATTTGGTGGAAGGGAGTGCTTGTTTGCTGGGTTGGAAGCCAGGTGCCCAGGTGCCCGGAGATGATGGTCAGAGGGTCCTGTTGGCTTTGGCTTGGCTTCCCATCCTTTGGACATGCTGGATTTCGCAGGTGGCTCTTCTGGCAGCAGGGTACCTTGTCTTTTCTCACTTCATAAAGATTTCCATCTAGGGCCTCCTTGCGGCAGCACAGCTGTATCTGTTCACCCTCAGTGACCCTACCCTGCAGGAAGATTGGGTTCACTCCCTGCACGCAGCTTCATGCTCTGTGGGCTCTGGGCCTGCATCTGAGCAAGCGAGGAGGTCCTCAGCCTGCACAGGCTCAAAACTTCCCTTGGGGGCTGGAAGCCCTTCTTCCTCTCCCCCAGCAGCAGACGGTATTTTTGGACTGCTGGGCCAGACGCGCAGTCCCAGGCACTCATCTGGATGATGGAAGGGACAAACGGAATGTGTTCTGTTGTCCTGATCCAGAGAGAAACAGCTCTTGGAATATGGGGCGATCTTAATTGAATATTAAAATATTACATAAGCTATTTTCCACTTGGGTTCTCACCCAGAGTTGTCCCTCTGGCAATGCCCGATTTCTCACCTTCCCTTTGTTACCCTTAAGACTCCCCTCCACCCTGTGCAGAAGGGCTGAGCACATGGCACTGGGCTATTTAGACTCTGAACTCTGCATCCAGCAGGAGCAACCAAGTGTGTATTGCAGCTGCCAAAAGACTTCATTCAGTGGCTCCTTGAATTCAATGGAAAGAGGTCAGGGGAAATGATGCTATTAGAAAATGACATTGTGTGGCTCTGCTCCGTGTTTATCCTCCCTCAATGACTTCCAGACCAAACTTACCCAATTTGGCATCAAAGATGTCTATTCCGGACTCCAGTTTGAGGGAAATAAGGTATCCAGCATGGTTAGTTACTCTTCTCTTCTTGCTACATCTTACCCCTTGGGATGATTGTCCGGTAGTTCAGGATCGCCTTGGCCCCTGTGGGAGTTTGGTCTTGGTGTCAGCACATGAGAGTATTAGCAGGGTCAGGTGTCACACGACTGTCGGGGTGCTGGCCTCAGCCTCCAGCAAGGGTTAGTGTCTGCAGAGCTCTCCAACCAAGATCTCAAGGGTTGGGTGTTGGTGTAAGAAAGGGATCAGGACTCTGCATTCTTTTTTGCTCTCTCAAGAAGATGCAGGGAAGTCAGCCAAAGGTTCTGGGAGCTCCAGGTGGTGCACGGTTGTTATTATTGATGATCTGACTGGCTTTGCAGAGAAGGTCTGAGAACTTGCGTTCTCCATAAATAGCTGATACTTGGAGAATAAAGTGTTCAGTTCTAAAAGACTGCTGAGGGTCTTGAGAAGAGAGAGATGGTGGAATCCTAAACATGTCTGAGACCTCAGGGCCCTCCTTCTCTTCCCACACTGAAGGAGAAAACAGAGAATTCTCTAATCTATGCCTTCTCCCTGGGGGCAGAGATACCTGCTCCCAACTTTCACCAAGGAGGCAAACATTGGTTGTAGGGGTGGGGAGTGTGCTCGGTTTCCATACAAAGCACAGACATACATACAGTACATAGAAGGTATCTGTTTTATTAGGAAGGTGACGAGGAGAAAAATGTCTAAAAATGCTTCTTAGGTGGGCCATAATGAAAAAAAAGTTGGAAAGACTGCTGTACACTAAGGTTTTATTTTGATGAAAATAACTGAGTCCTGAAAGGTGAAGAGAGTCTGCACTCGCTCCTGACCTGCAGAGGTTTTGCTCTGCAGAGATTCTTGCTCTGCAGAGAGAGCCGCCAATGCTGCCAGGACGAGTGTTAGCACGTTGTTACCACGAACTCCCTGCTTCTGTGGGTTGTGTTAGCCGTTCGAAAGCAAATCCAGGGTGCGGGTTCCCAGGCCCCCTCTCCTGTTGTGTGCCCTCCCCTCTCACAGGGAACTGGGGTGCATGCTGTGTCCCAGGGTTCCCGATCTCTTCAGTTTAGCATGCTGGAGAGAGAATGGTCCTTCCGGCCTTCTCTTCTTTTTAATTTTTAAATTTTATTTCTTCATTTTAATTGTTCAAATACAGTTGACATACAACATTATATTTGTTTCAGATTTACAACGTAGTGCGCAGACATTGATACAACGTGCAAAGTGATTGCCCCAATGGACCTAATTCCCATCTGACACCATACATAAGATACCAAGATATTGATGTTGACACCAAGATAGTCAACATCATTGGCTGTCTTCCCCATGGAGAGGTGGCTGGAAGTCTGGGAGGGAATAGCACCACAATAGTCTCTTGTTTTCCTTAAGCTCTTTAATGAGGACCCCTGAGAAGTGCTGGGCTGCCCCCGTCCACACAAGGGCAGGAAGAAATGGGGGACACCAGAATTTGATGCTACAGTGTGACATCCTTATCCTGCGCGGCCCAAATTCAGGGCTGCTGGGGAAGACAGCTGTCCCCACTTTCCCGTGGGGAGGATTCAGGAACTCAGATTTGTGGGGAAGGGTCCTCCAAAGCCATCACAGCCTTGCTCCCTCTGTCCCTCCCTGGAGCGGGCGAGTGCACGCCTGGATTTGTCTTTCCATTGGTGTCTCTCTGTGGCTCTCTCTTCCTTCTCGTTCTTTTCTTCCTTCTCTTCTTCCTCCGTGGTCTCTTCGTTGGGACTTGGCCGGGCCATGTGCAAACCCAAACCATTCAACAGTGCTGGAGAGTAGATAGTATTTACCTCAATAATGGTAGTCTCTTTTCGCTTCTTTTTAACCCTCAATTCAGACGATGGGTCCAAGCCGACACCCACGATGGAGACGCAGCCAGTGTTCGATGGGGACGGTAAGTCAGCTCTGGTGTTACTTCCGACTCATTCCCCACCCGGGTTCAGATTTGGGAGAGGTAGGTCTTTCCTTCGGATGTTTGTTTAAGCTTTATTAGTATTATTTTCTCCTTTTAAATTTTAATTTCTTCCAGTTTAAGCTGGGTTGTTTTAACCTTTAAAAAAATGCAAACCCTCCCAGGAACTGGTACACTCTCCACTTCTGGAAAGGCCCTCTGTCCTTGCCAGGCTTCCTGCCGGGCCGTGGCCGTCCAACAATAACACGGCCTGGGCTGAGGAGCCGCGGCTGAGAGACAGTCAGGCCCGCATCATCCTGCCAGTGAACGAGCCAGCACGGACACGCTGCTGCTCTGCACCCGGCTTCGCGCTGGGCCTCCAGGGGATGAAGGAGAAATAGACAAGATGAAGCCCTTATTCTAAAGACAGCAGCAACCCCTGGAGAGCTTTATGTGTTAAATTCTATGGTCACAATTGTTATTGTTGTAGAAATTGGTGGAAGAAAGAGATCACCATGGTCTCGGGAAAGATTCTGTGACGAGGTGGGTGGGATTTGAGCCTGACCTTGAGAGTGAGGAGGGAGAATTAGGGCATTCCAGGCAGGGGGACTGGCAGGGGTTGGAGGGGTGGATATTGTGGGGATGGGCGGGGGTAGTAAGGAGAGTAGCAGGAAAGAGACAGGTTAGTGGAACTGGTTTGGTTAAGTTGTAGGGGCCTTGAGGGTTGAGTTAAGACATCTGGGAAAGGAGACATTCTAGGTCAAGAGAAATAGTGGTGGTTGATGGCAAAATAGAGATTGGATATCCCCGGGGGATACGAAATGTTCGGGAGAAGCTTGGGGTGCAGAAGGCTGGCCTCAGTTTGAGTTTGAGGTGCTCAGGGCCTGTATTCTTCAGGGTGCTTTGCTAAGTACTCCAGGCTCCCATGAGGAGGAGCAGGAAGCTTGGCACAGTGCCAGGTCTGACAGCCAGGTTCAGTTCTTGGTGCGATATACAGGAGGACCCCTTCAGCAGCTTTTAGCCAAGGGTATCCTGGTCGATCGTGAGACTGGACAATGGTACAGAGGGATAAGAGGAAATCATGCCACTATTTGGGACTGTGGCTAGAGAGTCCCTAGCACAGTCTCAGCTCTACGTAGAGAAATTGAAAGGTGAGCTATCCTTTGTAACCGATCATTTAGTGGGACACAGGTGTGCTCATGCCTAGAAGTTCACATGCTTCTGTGATCCACAAAGGTCCTTTATCATTGGAAAGTCTGGGACCCTGGGGAGGGAATTGGGTGTGGAATGGAACTACACCAGCTTGGGAGACCTCCCCAATACCCCCACTGAAGATCTTGTCACTCTACAGTAAGTTTGGGGTCATCCTGGATTCCCATACCTGTCCACTGGGTGAACCAAGCCCTGGGGGGCCTAGGAGGGCCCAGTGCTCTCTGAATGGAGGTCAGCCTCTGTTCACTGAGAAACCATTGGAGAGGGCATTGAAGCACACATAGAGCCCTTACTCTCTTTCCCGTGTGCAGCAGAGTCTCAGCACCTAAAATCTGTTGTGGCTCAACTGTTTCCTCCAAAATGGTCTTTGTGGTTTGTTCGGCATTCATTTGTTGATTCATTCCCTTTAAATTCTTCCAGGGAAGCAGCTGAGAGAGACTTGGCTTGGCCCATGTTCCTCACCTCTTGGGATAATATTTTTATTCCTGGATGGAGTGGCTCAGCACTTCTGGACTCTGACCACTCTTCCTCCCGGAATTCGAGACCCTGCTTGGCTCCTATAAACTGATAGGGAGAGGACCTTCCATTGTGAGGGAGGGAGAGGTTTGGGGGCAAAGCGGAGATGAGGCAGATAGTCAAGCCTGGATGCCTCATGCTTTAAAAAAAAGCTATTAAAAAGTCTTGAGGGTTACACTCCAGTGGACATGCTCCCTGTGCCCAGACTCTATATTCTCTCTCTCTTTTTCCAGAAATCACAGCTCCCACTCTATGGATTAAGCACTTGGTAATCAAGGACTCGAAGCTGAACAACACCAATGTAAGAAATTCAGGTAAATAACCTGCCTTGGATCGTATACTTACCTTATCATGGTTGCCCACGGTCACCCCATGACTACCTACAGCGTGGGCTTGCGCAAGTTATTTAACCTGTGTGGTCTTCCGTTTCTACAGCTGTAGAATGAGATTAAATGAGTTAATCCCTTCCAGTTTTAATTGTCTTGAACTATTATCTCAGGGATCATCTTTCACGAGTAGTTGACACTTTGAGCTAAAAAAAAACCCTTTTGGCTCTGTTTTAGTATTTGTAATTGACTTTCTATATTTGTAAGAAGAATGGTGGGGCATAGAGCAGTTGGACTTCAAGCCTCGAGAGCCATGGCTGTGTGTGTTTTTAAGGCTCTACTTAGATGCCAATGTCATACCTTTTCTAGTCTGATCTTTTGAGGATCTTGTGAGTGGTTGGGTTTTGGTACTGGCTGAACTCCTTGTAGAAAGGCGATAATTTTTGAAGAATGATTAGATTTGTAGAGTTCCTTTACCATTAGTGAAGACCAAAGTCAATACAATTTATTTACCATCCATAAAGACCAGATGTTCACCAACAGAAAATGTATTAATAGACCCAACCTGTAGCTCTATTAGGGGGAAATCGTTCTTCTTTCAGCCTAAGGCTTTATTGTGAGAAACGCCACCAGGCATAGTTTGGGCCTAGTTGTTGAATTCTGCTGTATCATCTTTTCCTTGTAGATAACAAGGATTAGAAACAAAAGATACACGTTTCAAGTGGCAGGCAGAGCTTTACATGGCCAGGAATCTATGAGCGTGTTGTCCTTGGCCCTTGAACTCTGTCCCAAAGGCGGTAGGTAGTGTGGGGATTAGCGTGCATGGAGTGAGTTGGACTATAAGGTGAATCCATGAAGCATCAGCTGGTTCCTCTGTGACTTGGGTAGGCCAGTACCACAGCACATGTCTGGTTCCCTGTTTGATGAACCAGGAGGAACTGTGGGGTGGTGCATGGGATACAGACCATGTGAGCTCCCCTGGGTCAGATTCTTTGATAAAACAGGGCTGTGGTTAAAGCCCAGGCTTTGGAATCAGTGAAATCTGGGTTCGCTTTTTGGCGCCAATGCTTAGTGAGTGACCCAGCCAAGTCAAATAATCCCCCTGAGCCTCAGTTCTCATCTGGGATCATGATCCCTCTCTCAAAGGACTGTGGTTAAAGGTTAGCTGAGTTCGTGTCTATATGATACTTAACTGATGCCTGAATGAGTGGTAAATAGTAAGCGCATGATGAATTTTAAGTACATGTATTTGTTATTATCATCATTATTGGTAGGAAAAAATGGGAAGATTAATGATGATGCTTGTAGTGAGAATTCTTCAATCAGGAGAGAATTTGTGATTGTCACCTGAGGCGAAAGCATTTATTAGGAAGCTGCTACAATACTTAGAATCTTCTCCACTTCCCCCTCATGGTCAGGCAAATATCGTAAGTCAAAGAGAAATGGTTCTGGTGCTTGTGGTACCTGGAAGTGACATCTGCAAGGGGTCTCCCCAGCCTCTGAGCCACCTGCAGCTCCGCAAAGCCCAGTATAAGGCTTAATTCTGTGACTAAGTGGTCAATCGGAAGGTGTGCTGTCTCTGAAAGTATACAACCCCTTTTGCCTGGAACACTCATCTGACATGTAGCAATTGCTTCCTGCTTCATTTTTATTCACAAGTGGTTAATTTTTCTACCTAGACTAGAAACTCTGAGAGGACACGGGCTTTCCTGGCTGGCTGACTACTCTAGAATCTAGCTCTCAGTGTTTGACTGCCCTGGGGAAGGATAGAGGACAAATCCTCCTCCTCAGTAAAAGCAGAATCATCGCTGTCATCACAGCTCACCCAAGTCAGGTCCTGTAGAACTTCACAGGTGTCACCTCCTTCGACCTTCACCATTACCCTATGAGACGTGTTGTTATTGTCCCCATCTTACAGACAGGGAGTCAGTGGCACAGGGAGAGGAACTAACTTGTCCTGACTCACAGCTAATAAGTGGTGGGGCTGGAGAAAACCACAGATCCCTGGGAACATAGTGCTGGTCTTCTTGAGTTGTAGGCTCTGCGTGTGGGAAAGTGGCAATGTCCAGTTAGCTGACACTTTTGCTTCCACTCAGTTCTGCTTTCCATTCCTACTTCTACATAGTTTCCAGTTGGATGAGTATGAGGTCACGTTGAGAAATGATTTCCGGGCAGGTATAAGCGCCTTCTTTTGATAGAGTGACCCAGCCATGTTTCATTTTCCCGGGTTGGCCTCAGTTGTATTGTTGAGGTTAGTGGAAAGCACAGGGTGTTGGGGGAGATATCAAAGCTATAGCTACTCTTGATGAACTCTCTTTATGTCTTGTGTTAACCACTTTTCAGATGATCGCCCTTGACCTGAGGAGAAGTCAGATACACTTTAAGGATAGCTCATGTCTGGGCAGCTGGCTCTGGCGTGGACCAGAACTTCTGGGTCCAGCCCCTGAGACAGTTTCCCATTGGCGTTTGCAGAAAAATTCAGGGACTTGGAGCCGACTTGGTGAGAGCTCTTCTTCTCACTCTCTGTCTCACAGACGGAGAGGCCATCCCAGTTTCTTTTACGCCCCAAACGTCCTTCTTTCACACTCAGACCCAGTGACGCCAGGTTTGTCTTCTGGCCTGGGGACTGTTGACGTTGGAGAGATTCCACTGGGCAGCTGAAGTTTTGAAACAACATGACATGGATGCCTGCAGGCTGATCCTGTCTCCTTCGCTGCTCCTGGAGGTTTTGTTCCTTGTTTTGAAGGCTTTGCCATGTGTTCACTGTGGCCATGTCGCCTTTTGAGTACTTGGTAGGTTCAGCGTTGACAGGTTTGCCTCGTTGGACTTCTCTCTGATTCTTAGACCTGGAGTTCTTGCATTTAGGAAGCCCACGTACCTGGCTAGTTAGCACCTAGAGCTCAAGAGTGGGTATCCTCCCATGCGTGAGTGTCGGCCAGAGACTCTGTTCTGCTTTTATGAGACAGTATGAACTCTCGCTGAGTTTTTTGTTTTGGGGGTTAGCTACCAAGGAATTTCTTAATATAGCTAGAATTTAAACAATATTTAAAAGTCACTTACATTTTATAGAAGAGAGTAGAGAGATTAAAGAAATGACAAAAACTAGCTTCGCCTCATTCTTCATCCGATATCCCACTGCTTCTAATTTTACTATTCGTGGCCACTTGCCTTTGGCTGTGATTTATAAAAGTCTTTTCTTTCCTCTCCTTCTCCTTCTTCTTTTGTATGGCAAAAATCTGTTCTCTCCTCTGGGAAAATACTCTCTCTCAGGAGACACGGTCCCTTGAACTGGAACCCTTCCCTCTGGGCAGCACAGCAATCCCCTCAAGGCACAGAGGCCTCTTCCCTTGGTCCCGGGCCCAGGGGCTGACTCCTGCACCCTCAGGTGGCATCATTTAACTTCTCTTTCTCCTTCTCCATCTCGTTCTTTCCTTTATCTCCATCTTTTCTGGTTAACTTCTCTCATGATCTAATCTGGGACCTCAAGAAGGCCTTAGAAGCTAGCCCTCTGGGTTAAATCGAAAGAGACCATGTTTTTCCTTCCTGCCTCTTTGCCCAGCAAACCTGCGCAGCGGCTTGTGCTGACTGTTCCCAGACACAGCCATCAGTGGGGATGCAGGTGGAAATGCATTTCTTATAAGTTCTGCCTCCAAAACGCCCCCCTCCCCTGTCTCTTCATGTGTGAGCGAGATTGCCTAACTCCCCCCTCATGGCACAGCACAGCCATCTGCAGCATCCTGCCCTTATCTGCCCGCATTAAGAGCACAGCTCCTCCGGGGCCTGCTTTGGGCCCCTTTGACTGCATTTGGATCATTTCTCCTTCAGCTGGGAAGTGCCTGCCTGGAGAACTGCTGCTATGATTGGGCTTGGGGGTCACTGAGGCAACAACGCCTCCTGGCTGATTCCCCTACCCCCAAACCAGCACTCTCAGCCTGCCCAGAAACCACGGGGTGATGTAATGACCTGAGGCCTGGAAAAATAAACAGCTCTCAGGGAAACCAGAGGTAGCCCTCGTCGTAAGCAAATACCCCACTGCCACCTGGAGCCTCGCACATGACGCAACTGGAAGGAAGAATGAGTAATCCACTAACGTTGGGAGCCGCGGATGGGCCTGGGGTTGTGTGCATTTACAATATCTATATAAAGACAGACCCTGGATGTTCTATAACTGGCCTTTTGGAGATCTGCCCATCTGTCTTATGCAGGTGTTTTGGTCCGTCACGGTCAATAGAATGGAGCTGGGGACGGGTGATCGCCCGTGTGGCTTTCTCTGTGGCAACTAAGGCCTTTCGCAAGTTTGCTCTTCGCAGAAAAGAGCCATGAACATGTTCGGAAGCCCCAGAGAGCCTAGCCCCTGGTCCATTTTGACCTTATTTTAAAACTAGCTTTTCTGGCTGCCTTGGGCCTTCAACCCTGAATTGTTTGCTTGGAACACAGAGGTGCACTGGTGTGGGCTGTGGGGGTAGGATCTGGCCCCTGGAACTTGCTCAGCCAGCAAAGGTTTTGTTTTTTCTGTAGGTGAGTTTGTTTGCTTTTTAGGGTTGATAGCAAAACCACGTGTCCCTGTGTTTTTCTTTTGGCCTCTGTTGATAAAAAAACGGAAATCAAAGGTCCTGCCGAGGTATTGTAATTGATTCCTTCCAATTTGCTAGAAATCAGTTCTGGTCTCTGCTTTGATCGGAGGGTCCTCATCCTATGTTTATTTGTAAAATGGCTTTGGAAGCAGGCAGGGTATAGATTTCATAAACACACTCACACGTGTGGCATTTGCGTTTCAGGGGATGAAGAGCGAAGCTATGGTACTTTATTTTGACAAATTAAAAAAAAATAATCTCTCTCCCCTCTCCTCCCTTGGCCCGTGCCCCCTGCTTCCTTCTTGCCTGAATTTTGATTTACTAGCTCTTGTCCTTACAGGACAGTTTTTCAGGTCAAGGTCAACGAGTTACTGAGAAAAACTAGAAAGAAGACAGCTTACCACTTCTCATTGCAAAACCACTGTGAAGCATTTCATTTTCTCTTTGGTGGAAGGGTCATCTGAGCTCACTTAATGCCTGAGTCAGTAGAGGCAGAGCCCTGTCTAAAATCTGAGGGGATGTGAGTCAGTGAAGCTTCGGGGGAAAAGTTCTTTTTTAAGGCGCTTGTAGGCTGTATTGAGACAATCCGTTCTAGAAGAAATGTCTTCGGTAGAATTTATATCTTGTTTTCTTTCACTCCTCAGTCTCTGCCTGTGTGGGAAGGAAGAGGTCACAACGGTGCACCGTGCCTGGCCATTTGAGGTTCCTCAGAGAGAAATCCTTTGGGCGGGCTGGTTGGTCTGCCGTTTTCCCTTACCCCTCCTCACCTGTAACACTCAGCCCGGCCACAGCCTGGTGGGCAGAGCCCACTGCAGACGCCCCAGGAGAAGAGCTCTCAGCCAGCGTCAGTGTGTGGGGTGGGCTGCATTAATTTTGTCCTGTGGATGGGACCGCAGAGCCGTGGTGGGCTGGGCCCCGCAGCAGGAGTGTGGAGGGCAGTCCGAGGTACAGGGAGAACCTGAAGGCCCCCAGCAGCCTGGCGCTGCAGTCAGGCCCTCTCGGACGCTTGGGGGCCCTGCACTGTGGGGATCGCACCCAATTCTGTCTCATTGGAAGACCGTGGGCCACAACAGTGGTCTCATCTGGCACCACTGCATCATTTTAAATAAGGAAAAGGAGCTCAGACTAATTAAGGGCCTTGTTCAGGGTCACAGGCCCATCAGCAGCAATTACGTGTCACGTAATAGCTGTTGGCGCTAAGGAGCCCACGGAAGAAGGACGAGGCCCATCTCAGGAAGGAGCTGACCGTTGGGCAGTGGTGTGGCTAAGGAAGGGGGCAGTCCACCCCAGTGTGGGGCAATTATTTGACCACAGGCATTGTTTTGAGTTGCTGGCATGGCGATCATAAAAAGCGTATTGGTTCTCAGTTAGATTATTTTTTGAGTTTACCTACATACAGCGTGTCCCTTTGTTGCCTGCCCCTGGAACAGGCTGTCCCCACTGCCTGCCTGTGGTTAGCCCCTGCAGTCCAGTTAGGGAGACTGGTCATTCACAGGGATGGGTCCGGAAGGCTGGGCTTACTCTCCATTTGCTGAGGACACTGCTCCTTAGACCAGCTAATAATCTACCATTTACCAACTTACTCCGGCGCCAGGTTAAGTGCTTTCCATACACTCTTGCGTTTAATCCTCACAATGACCCAGTGAGGCGTGTGCTATTGTTGCTCTGCTTATTCAGGTAAGAAACCAGGGGCTTAGAGAGCTAAGTACACTGCCCAGGGTCACAGAGCTAACAAGTGGTAGAGACGGACTCCTCTGACCCCGAAGCCCATGTCCTGGCCACTGAGCGGTGCTGCCTTCATTCCAACTGTTGTTGACTCAACCTTCCACGTGCAGGCCCTGGGCCCGGGGAATAGGCACTTACTCCTGCTTTCAGCCTTGCAAGGAAGCCAGATAACCCCACCTACCCCCTTTCTATTCCCAGAACCTCTTTCCTCTGCCTGCCCTGAGCTCCCTCCGGCATTTGGAAACAGCCTTCCCACTGAGCTTTCATACCACTCTCTCCTCTTCTGGGCTGGAGCTGAAGAAATCTCTTCTCTCAGCCAGTTAGTTCATCAGAAGTGTGGCCCTCCTCTAGGGAAGTGGTCCAAGATTCCGTTGTAGGTTAAGATTGGGGGATGATGTTATCTTTTGCACTTCATTTGGCTGCCTACTCTATGGGGAAAAGGGCGTTCAGAGTAAATGAGATGGGGGAAACTTATTCCCATGGAAGAGGTAACTGTTTTAAACGTGTACATACTCTGCTCCTACTCCCCCCGCCCCACCACTACCTGATACACACCCTAGCGGGATTTCAGGGGTTGATTTTGTTCTCTGTCAGCGAGTCTGCTCCTTCCCGGCCCTGGCAGGGCCTCTCCTGTGGGCCTCTCCTTTTCTAGGCCCACATCTGCCCTCTCTTCCAAAGGGGGCCCTAGGCAGTATTTCTCTGGGTTTCCTTCTCTTTGTGGGCTTCGTGGAGTCCCCGGATGACTCTGAGACTCAGGAATTGTTGATGGCTCCGTGCTGGATGTGACAGAAAGCCTGTGGTGGAAGGGCAGAACCAGCCCAGCAAGTGGTGCCTGGAAAAATGTCCTCCGGGGCTACTTAGCCCCTCCTGTGAAAAAGCGCAAAGTCCACAAGTAAGAAAAATAACTTCTTCACAGAGTTGGCTTGAAACCTTAAGTGTTAAAATGCTGTGTGGCTAAGTAAACAAAAAGCCCTGCTCAGTGATGTGCCGTAATCCCTCCCAAAGACTATGGTCTCCAGGAGCATCTGCTCCCCCAGAGACCGCATCTGTAGGACGTGGGCCAACCCTTCAAGTACAGGAGTCAGTGCCTTCAAACTGGTGCTACCCACCTTCTGAGTCTGCTGGCCCTTCCTCTGCCTGACCCGCCACACCACCCTGACAGCAATCCGACCCAGGGAATCCTAAAACAGGAGCCACGCAGTTTCTTATACCTCTGGAATTTCATGTTGTGATTTAGGGAGGGTGGTTTTTAACACACTATTTGTCATTTGGGGTTATCATTCAGCATTTCATGCACTTTTGATGAGGCTAAGCGGGTGTGAGGTATTTGAAGGGGTTTCAGGGCGATGGTAGGCGAAATGATGCTAGTGTTTTTCTGAATATTCTTGGCCTGGAGGGATGATTCCTTTTGCAATGAAACATAAATAAGCTCTCTCATTTTTCAAGCGGGTAACCTCTTATTGATTTTTTTCCCCTAAGAAAATTCAGAACTTGATAGTCTGAGAGTTGAGTGTATTATTTCCCAGGATGAGTCAAAGGGACAGATATTCTGTTTGCAGCCTCTGTGGTCTCATCCCCACTGTTGGGCAGTTACTCAGCAATGGGTGGTCCCATCTCTGAAGGGTCAGGCCAGCACAGAATTCTGTGGCTGGGCATGGCCTAGCAGGATGCAAGCAATGGAGGGGTTCTTGGACTAAATACCCTGTATGGATCCTTTAACCCCCAGAGTCCATTGTTCTCCCGTGAATAAGGAGCTGGGGGCCAAGGATGGGTGTGGCGAAGGATCAGCGAGGGTGTGGCACAGTCCTGCCCTCAGAAGCTTACTGACTGGTTAAGTCACAGTACCAAGGGTAAGGCAGGCACAAGGGGACAACCTTAGTCTCAGCGCAGGAAGACTTCACTCAGGGTCGGAGCCCTCAGGGACGGAGGGAGGCTGGAAGGAGAGTAGGTTAAGATCCTGTGGCTAGTTATTTCTTCTTGCTACATTTGACAAATCTTTTCTGATCTCTCCAGCGCCCGACATGGTGCCAGCACACACCCGGTACCAGCCCCTGTGAGAGCTGGGCCCACAGAGGCCCCTGACCTCCTCTGCACGCTCCCCGCGGGTCCTAATCTCTGTGCTCCTCAGGATGCTGGCTTAGGTCTGGGACTCAGCAGCACCCTCCTCTCTGGAAAGACTGCATGGCTCGTGGAGGCGTCTTCCCAATATGTTTCTATGGCCCATGATTCTTCTCGGTCCTTCTGGGTATGGTTTTCTATCGGATTCGGCTTTTTTTCTCACTCTCAGGTTTCATATGGACCTTGTGTTGTTGAATGTCTCGGCTTGGCTGGGCGACAGCACCCAGTGTGGTCAAACACAACTCCAGGTGTGCTGTGAGGGTATTTTTTAGACCTGACCAATATTTAAAATCGGTTAACTCTAAGTAAAGCAGATGACCCTCTGTAACGTGGGTGGGCCTCATCCAATCAGCTCAAGAGCAAAACCTGAACTTCCCTGAAGAAGAAGGACTTCGGTCTCCAGACTCTCAAATAGAAATCCTGCCTGAACTTCCAGATTTCAGACTTGAGCCAATTCCTTAAATCAGTCAATTAATCAATCAATTTCTTTGCCTATATATGGTAAATATATATATACCTTTATATATATCTTTCACTAGTTCTGTTTCTCTAGAAAACCCTAACTGCTAACTGCTTTCTCTGACTACTGCCTTCTCTCTCCACTCATCTCTCTTTTAAAAAAAAAAATATAATCTTTATTCTATTTTTTTCTCCACTCATCTCTTCATTGCTTCCGTCACCATGAGGTCCCCCTGCTATGTCCAAAGTTCACTACGTGCCTGGCTCTCCTGTGCCTGTTGACTCAGGTGTGGGGTTACTCAGCACCTCGGCTTTTCTGTCTGCTCAGTCCTTCAGCAGCTCCTCCTCTGGAAGGCAGCATCCAGAAAGAATGATAAGCCCAAGGACCTGAAACTAGAATCTTCTAACATTTATGTTTGTTGGCCATTTTTGTTTTTACAAAGTAAAGAAGAAACTAAGGAAGAGACGATAAAGCAGAAAAGGTTCCCAGAACAAAAGGATAAACTCTGGGCTAAAATTAAGGTTGAGGATTAACTGAGGATTTAGGCCCTCCACGCTCCCGTTGGCTCCTAATTACCACGAGTAACTGAGAGGCTTGGAGGCCTGGGCTCGCTGGAGCAGACAGTGCTGTTCTCCATGCTTATCCTGTCTTGGCTGGACACATGAGAACCTGTGCCCGGGGCCTGTAGACAGGGCTTATGTTCGTGCGGTTCAGCCCAGTCTTTCTCTCTGCTGCCCCCCTCCCCGCCCACTCCCGCCCCACTTCAGCCCTGCTTTGCTCTCTTGCTTCACGTAATTGCTGGTACAGAGGGAGGCATATTGTCTGGTGGCTAGGGCCAGATCATGTTCCCGATTCTCCCACAGGATGCTTTTCTGTTGTGTTTCTTCCTTTACGCAGTCGGAGATCTGTGAGTGAGCTTTAAACCTCCTCTTGCCAGGTGGGAGTGACCATCCCGGGTTAGGATTATAGGGGCGGGTGTGTGTGAGTGCGAAGGAATGTGTGGGCAGGTGTTCCCGTGCTTCCTGGACAGCACCGATTGTTCTCTTCCCCCCGCTGTTTACGCCTTCCAAGTGTTTACAGCTAGCCCTGGCCCATTCTCTTGGTTATCAGGCCAATCTGTCTAATCTTGTCATTCTTGAAACTCTCCTAAGCAGAGATCAAATATTTTAGAACCGTATAGGTTCACCACAGGGGAGCTCCCTTTCTGACCCAACGGTCAAGAAGAGACCCTTGAAATAGATTCCTTGCCTTGCATTCTGGAAGGTGATTTCTTGGTATCTAGAAAAGCTGCCAGTTGGAAATTGTAAGATTCTTTGGGTGGGGACTCAGAAAGGTAGGGGGTGAAAATGGTTCCAAGGATGGGACTGGCTTCTGGGACCTCAGATTCAGAATGAGCTTATGTTGTGTGTGTGTGTGTGTGTGTGTGTGTGTGTGTGTGTGTGTTATGTGCCATTGAATTGGCTCCGACTCCTGGTGACCTTATGAATGAGATGTCCTGTCTTCACAGCCCTGCTCAGCTCCTGTGGACTCAGGCCTAGGGCTTCTTTTATGGACTCAGTATCTCATTTTGGTCTTCCTCTTTTCCTGCTGCCTTCTATTTTTCCCAGCATTGTTGTCTTTTCCAAAAAAACAAAAAAAACAAAAACCCTGCCATCACATGATGTGCCCAAAGCAGGACAACTTCAGTTTTGCCACTTTTCTTCCAGGGATGTTTCCGGCTTAATTTGCTCCAGGACCCACCTGTTTATCTTTCTGGCGGTCCAGTGTGTCCGTAGAGCTAAGCTATTTCTAATGAATCCATTTTTCCCCGTCAGCCTTCTTCTCTGTCCAACTTTCTCACCTGTGCACAGTGATTGGGAACACAAAGGTGTGGATGATCTTAGCCTTTATCTCTAATGATGCATCTTTGCTCTTAATGGTCTTTCCGAATTCTTCCATTCGTCCTTGCTACACAGTGGTTAGTATTTGTGTGACCTCTGCAGAAGCACTGGAGGAACAATTGATTGATTGCTTGATTGGCCGAAGGATCTGAGAGGGCTACAAATGGGGCGGGGGGGGGGGGTAAATTGATTAAGAGTTGAGCAAGTCTAGATGTTTCAGTTATCTATTGCTATTTAACAAACCACTACAACACTTAATGGCTTAAAGAAAAATAATGTATCCTTTTTAGTGTTTCGGTGGGTTGACTGGGCAGTTCCTTGATTGGTTTTACCTGAACTCATCCAGCAGGAGGGTCATCTAGGCTGGAATGTTCAAGATGACCTCACTCACGTGCCTGGTGGTTGGTACTGGCTGTGAGCTGAGCCCGTTAGGTTCTCTTGTGTTTAGCTTTTCATCCTCCAGTGGGTTAGACTGGCTTCCTTAGGGGCTGGTCTCGAGGTGGCTCTCAAGAAAGTGAAAGTGGAAGCTTTAAGGCCTCTTAAAGCTCAGGACTGAAGGTCACACACTGTCACCTCTGCCCCTTCCATTGGGCAAAGCAAATCAGACATGGAGGGGACTACACAAGGGCATGGGTACAAGGAATTGCAATTCACTGGGACCATTTTGTAATGATCTGCCACACCCAAATAAGAGAAAAATACAGGTTACGATAGAAATCAAAGCAGTCCATCTATGGTGGTTAGAGCCCGTAGTGCAGGGGTAAGGAGCACAGCCCGGACTGGGACCCCAGCTCTGCCACTTCCTAGTTGTATGACCTTGAGAAAATCTCACAGCCGTCTGTGCTCCCGGGTCCTCCTCCGCTCAGTGAGGGTGATGATAACACCTGTCTCAGCGGCTTGTGATGAGTTGACAGCGAGTTACTATGAGTGAAGTACCGGTACCAAGCTCGGCACACCGTAAACACTCAGATAGATGTTAACTGTTATTATTCATTTTACTCTTCTGTAATGGCAGGGGAGGGACAAATTTGGCTTTAAGTTTTTCAGTTCTGAGGCAAAGAGAAAAAGTACTTGGGTAGAAGCTTTGTAATGTGCTTAGCAGAGAGAAACCGTTTCAGCAGGTGCTGTACAGAGTGAACAAGTGTGTGTTTTGACACACTTGATTTTGAATGCAGCAATTTGAGATTGCAAAGTAACTGACCTGGAAAAGTGTCACTCTATAAGAATAAATATATTTTTCCCTGAGAGCAAATGATTAGCAGCAGGACTGTCGAGGGGTTAGCAAGACAGGGGTCTGGACTGGAATCCCGGCCTTCCTCCGTCCAGCCTGAGGGGACCTGGGAAAATTCACGGATCTCTCCAACGCTCATCTCCCTTGTCCACCAAACAGGCATAATCATAGTGTCTGCCTTGCACGGATGAATAGACCAGGCAAGTAAAGCCCTCGGTCTATCGCCTGGCACGTGCTACTCAGTGAATATTTGCTTTGAACTATTATTAGTTTAAAGATGGTTTTAAGAGAGATTTTTTTCTCTGCTGGAAGGCACTGTCTGTGTACCCTTCACAAACTGCTAGTGCTATTATTGTAAACCTTTCCCATCTCTCTCTTAGAGGGGCACCCGGACTTGTGGGAACTATCATAAAGTGATAAGCAAGCAGGCAAGCAAGCAAACTAATCAAAGGGGAGTGAACCTTGCACTTGGCCTTCTCTCTAAATTCCGTGCTAGCCCCCATTTTTCCAGTTTAGTGAGCTTTCTTAATTGCGTGGTTTTTATTCTCCACTGAGCTTGGCGCAGCCTCTGTGGAAGCACATCAGAACCCCCGTTAAGGCCTTCCAGAAATATGTGGACAGCCCCCAGACCACGGCTCCCACCTCTTCTCAGATGGCTCCTGTCCACGTTGCCACAGTTTCAGGATCCCCAAATGGTGCGGAGTCGGGTTCATCATTCACTCTGCCCCGGGGAAGCTCCTGCCCTGCCTCTTTGCGCCTGGCTTTCCGTCTGATGTATGGCGTTCGTATGTCGGATGGGAGGATCTTCATGTAAAGCCTCTGTCAGAGGTTGCTGCACAAACGTGGTGCCCATCAAAAGCTGTTTTCCTTTGGTTTTGCTCCTCTGTCGCCTTTCCTGTGGCATGAAATATGAGGTAGGAAAATGAGGCTACCAGACCAGGGTCGGGGAGTTGTTGAAAAACTCTTACGTGATCCTCTGGCGGGTGCCAGAGCTCCATTCCAGCCAGGGACTCAAGTGAAACCCCTGGGTCTTCAAGCCAAGTTTCACCCATCGGTTTACGTCTCTTCCCTGAGCTGCTTCTGCTTCTTGAGGCTGTTCTGTGGGGTAGCACCAATCGGGTTCGGAATCCCTAGTCTATTGTCTGTGGGCTGTGAAAAACTCCTGTTTCTCTAGCCGAGGAGATTCTGCTTAGCTCTGCTGTGTTTGCACTATGAAAACAACAGTAGGTTTTTCACTTTACAAATTCAAAATTTTGTTTTGATAGTGCATATGCTATGCATACCGTCTCCCGACCCTCAGACACACTTATGCCCCTCAGGAAATGTTCCCCTCCCCCTGGGGTGAGAACCACTTCCCAGCAGTTCTCAGAGTGAGACCGTCCTCTCCCCATTATCCGGCATCTCTCTAGGTCAGGGCCGAGCTGCTTTGCATCTCCGTGCACGCCCAGTCTAAACGTCTGCTGCTCACATGGGGATCATTAGCAGAGCCATCGTTTCAAAGGGGTTAGCTCCTTGAGAGCGGGGTTTCTGTTATTTTGACCATTTGTTCTGTTGGTCAGTGAGCAGCATGAATCTCCAGGGGCTGACACCAAATTGCTGGCCCCAGGAATGACGTTTTTGTAACACATGCTGAGAATTTCATGGCATGGCTCAAGACTGAATTCCTTCCATCTTCCTGAAGAGGAAAGTTCCGAAATAATAGTCATGAGAAAAAGTAATAAGGTAAACAAACAAATAAATAAGTGGATTAAAAAGCAGTTGCACAGGTGCGTGACATGATCTCTTTTACTGTAAAAATACAAGCAGGTGCATGCACACGCATTCGCTTGTGTATGTGCATAAGGAAAGATCGAGGGAAGGTAGCATCTAATAGGATTATGGCTTTTAAAAAATGTCTTTATAACAAGAAAAGAAACCCAATGTTATTTGTTTTTAATAATTACAAGACAAAACACAGCTGAACCACAGTAACAAACAAACAAAAACGAGAAAGGGAAATCAGACAGGTTGACTGGCTGATAGGATTTTTAGATCGGTGGCTGTGGGTGGGGGTGGGGTCTGAGCCCCCTGATCAGGCCCTGCCTGGCACAGAGCTCCACTTGCTGCCTCAGCCTGGGCCTGGCTCCGGGGAAGCCATGTGTGGCTGTTCAGACACATCCCCATGTTTCCCGAGGCCACTGAGTGCAGACACCTTCCTGCTGGCCTGTTTCTCTCTCCCATTGGCTGGAAGCAGTGGTAAGTAATAGGATCAAGTCTGTCTACTCAGCTGACTTTGGCCAGCCTTGTTGGAGGCGGCGAAGCAGTGGGGTCAGGCCTTGTGTCTGCTCCTCTCCGGCGCTAAGCATGGCTCCCCCTGAGACTGGCGGCCCGTGGCTCCTTCCTGCAGTGTCTGGGCTGGGGAGAGTGTCCACACACGGGCCTTCCTGCGTCAGCTCGTCAGCTGATCAGCTCCCAGGGCTTGTGGAATCAGGCTGTAGCACCCGCCTCTCCCAGAGCCTGCAGACAATGCATCAGCAGGAGCCACTCTGAAAACAGTCAGGAAATCTACCTCCTGGACACACAGCTGCCCTCGTAACAAGGGGCCCTGCCATCCCTGGCTAGAGCCTACTGGGTGTGAATGCTGTTGAGCCCTGGCAGTGGACAGGGCCACAGCGTCTCCCGTGGGCTGGTGTGGGAGACACAGCCAAGCCAACAGTTCCTTGGCACTAGGCTGGGTCTTTGCGCTGAAGGCAGCGATGATGTCACAGGAGTGATAGTCACCACAGGCTGTGTCTTCCTTTGCAGAGAAAGTCCACTCGTGTGACCAGGAGAGGCAGAGTGCCCTGGAAGAGGCCCGGCAGAATCCCCGAGAGGGCATTGTCATCCCAGAGTGCGCCCCCGGGGGGCTGTATAAGCCAGTGCAGTGCCACCAGTCCACCGGCTACTGCTGGTGCGTGCTGGTGGACACGGGGCGCCCGCTGCCTGGGACCTCCACACGGTGAGTCCCCCAAGCCAGTCCTGCTGCTCAGGCGGATCCTGGGGCAAGAGCACCAGTTTCCTGCCAGGCTGGCCCTGGCACCTCCCAGCCTCACTGTCCTGGATGGTGGAAGTCAAGGCATTAGGAGAACAGTGTTTCCGTTCATGGGCAGATATCGTTCTGATAGAAAGATCTGGATCCTGGATGCTGGGTGACCTTAGAAAAGTAGGTAACCTCTCTGAGCCTCAGTTCACTGATGAGAAGGTTATCACCTTGCCTGAGTCACTAGGTTCTATGGATCAAAAAGATCCTGTGTGTAGACATCGGTGACATTACTATGCTTCAGTGATTGAAAGGACATGCGTGGCCCTGGCTGATATGGCTCAGTTGGCTGGAGCATTGTCCTGTGGACTGAAAGGCCATGGGTTCGATTCCTGGTCAGGGCACATTCCTAGGTTGCGGGTTTGGTCCCTGGTGGGAGCATGTATGAGAAGGCAGAGAGAGAATCAACTTTTCTCTCTCTCTCTCTGCTTTCCTTGCTCTCTAAAAGCAATGAAAAAATATGCTCAAGAGAGGATTTAAAAAAAAAACCCAACAATAATAAATAAGGACATGCCTAGACATGTCTCAGTAGGAATGTTGTGCTGCTGCAGGGCAGTGCAGGAGGCATTGCACCGCCAGCCCTGGGAGCCCTGGGCTTCATGACAACAGAGATCATTGCTGGCTGCAGTGGCCGAGTCCTCTCCTTGCCCACTGTCTCTCTCTCTCTCTTCCCAGCTACGTGATGCCCAGCTGCGAGAGCGACGCCCGGGCCAAGAGTGTGGAGGTAGATGACCCCTTCAAGGACAGGGAGCTGCCAGGTGGGAGATGGCGGCACCTCACCTTTTCTGTTCTCCCCTGCCACCCACGCTTCATCACACAAAGCTTTCCTCCCGAGGGTCTGTTTCCCTGTCTGTGAGATGGAGCAGGAATCTGGACCGGGCTTCCCAGGAGCATGGCATCGGAGCTGTGGGCTCTGCATCCAGCCTGGGAATTACCCCTCATGAACCCTGTGCCCTTGAGCACATTTCTCCTCTTCCCTCTTAGCTTCTTTAAAACATAGTCTTGCAATTCTACAACTCTTTCTCTGTCCTATGGTGATTGGGATGATGTTCTGGGCACTGTGAACCCTTTTCCCCAGGGCTGCCAAAGAAGAGATAGCTTACAGGGAGGGGATGCTCTGGGGGTGTGGGCAGTGTCTGTCACCTGCCCTGCCCAGTGCTTTTGCAATGGGTGGCCCAGGAATGTCACTGGGCTGTGACATAAGACACACAGGCAGGGGGCCCAGGACCTCTAAGTGGCTTCTGTGCTATAAACATTATTTTATAGTGTTCCCTTACTAATGACTTACCGAAGATTAGCAAATATTGGTGGCTTGAAACACTCTAGTTTTAATCAGCACACACTCAGACCAGGGCTTGTGGGCGCTGGGCCCACTTTCCCATTCCACATCAGGACTCCAAAGTGAGAGCTGAACACAGAGGGTCCTGAGAGTCGGTGGGTTTCCTAGTCAGGTGTGCAGAAATCACCGCTCCAACAGCAGAGTCTGGAGGCCAGGGGGCTTCCTTCCAGCCACGTCCTCCATGAGTGTGAACTGGGGTTCTGCCGTGTGCCAGGCACTGAGTATCACTTCATGATCAAACTGACATGAGGCTCACGTGGTGGAGGAGACAGAGACTGTACACGTAAAGGAATACAAACATATATGCACAGTGGTGACGGGAACGCTGATGGGAAACAGCAAGGTGCCGTGAGAAGGGCAGGGAGATGCTACTTCAGTGTCTGAGCTTCTCCGAGAAGGCTGCGTCCGACCAGAGACCTGGAGGATTTGCAGAGGAGAGAATGAGCCACTGCAGAGGAGGGCTGTGCAGGGAGCATCGCGGGCGCATGGGGGCAGGCAGTCATGAATTTACAGGCACACCCATCCATCTAGTTGTGTGGTGGTGTGTTCACCAGCCCTACTGAGCTACCTGGGTGTTGACTTGGAAAGGGCATGGCTGTGAGAAGGCTCATCATGCCCTGGGTCTGGCTGGAATAGTCCAGTGGAGGTAAGAAGAACAGAGGATTTGAGAGCATGTATAAGGGAGATTTGATCATTATTATCTAAGTTGAATGAGAAGTGAAAAAAAAAGGGGTGGATCTTGGCTAGATAAACTGGTAGGTCTACTTGAATCAACTTTGACCAAAGGGGGTTATCTCTGTCCCTTGTGCCCCTTCAGCACCTGGTCCTTCCCTGTAGAGACCACGGGCTCATGCTATACCAGAACTAGCTTGAGTTCCCCAGTAGACTGTGAACTTCATGAGGGTAAGGTCCCTACAACCCTGGGTTATAACATTTTGCATTGTGCCTGAGTTGACACACAGCAAAAACTGGTGGAATGAAAAGAAATTGAAAGCATTGTTGTCCCTCTGGTCTGATGGTCCTGTGTGGGCAGCAGGGGGAGGAGCTGCGGTTTATGAGAGTCATCTCAGCGGTCAATGATTCCCAAAGTGGATTGGCTGGACAAGAAGGACCTGTTTAGGTTTGGGAAACGATGGTTGCTGAGGAAACTTCACTGGATTATTTACCTGGCATTGACCTTCAAATCTCACCTTATTTTTCAGGTTGTCCGGAAGGGAAGAAAATGGAATTTATCACCAGCCTCCTGGATGCCCTCACCACCGACATGGTGCAGGCCATTAACTCAGCAGCGCCCACTGGAGGTGGGAGGTGAGAATTTGAGCAGGACTTGGGCCCAGTGGGGAGTGGGGGGCCCCTGACTTTTCAGATGCTGTGGAGGCTGAGGTAGGGGGTTGGGGAGGGATTGGGCAGGGCCAAGGCTTGAAGTTAGTCCTCCTCCTGAGACCACTTTGTCCCACCTTCCACCAAGAATCCCCCTGTCCCTCTTCCTTCCCTGTTCTTTGTTGCTTGACTCTAGCTCATAGTTACCAGATTACAGGCAAGTCCAGGGATGTCTAGAGACTTCCGCATTTTGGTCTCAGAGGTAGATATGTAGGAGTGATAGTCTTCAGTGGCAGGAAGGAGGATGGCATATGATGGAAACAGGGAGGGCAGGGAGGGCGTAAACAGCACTTGGAAGTGCTCTTCTCTTCTGAGGAGGGAGACATGTGCCTTTTTGGCTTCCAGAGAATTCCAGGGGCTCTGGGCAGTGGGATTGGATACTCTCATAGCCCAAAACACCTTAGTTCGGGAGCTGATATGCTGGCCAAGGCAGTCCTGACATGAAGTCGCAATGCACGTGCTCCCCAGTGGCCAGCATCTGTGGCGCTCACTAATTTGGGCCCATTAGGTCAGTTGGTTGGAGCATGCATGCATCTGTCCATTTGCTCAGCACCTATTGAACACGCACGGCATGCCAAGCACTGGGCTAAGGACTGGGAGTCCAGGGATATGAAGCCTGTTCCTGCCTGCAAAGAACACAGCCTCGTGGGGATATTAGGCTCTAGACAGATACTGATGGGCCATGTGGTAGGTGCTAGAACAGAACAGAGGAGGCTTTGCTAACTCAGTCTGGAAGAGTCAGAGAAGGCTTCCTCGAGGCAATGATAGATGAGCTGAGTTTTGAAGGACTTAGCCAGGAAAAGAAGGAAAGCCATTCCAGGAAAAAGGAAAGACTCCAAGAAAGTGTGTCTATGTTCAGTATGGCTGGGCGGGGGGTGGGGAAGAGGGAAGAGCAGGCGATGAGAGTGGCAGTAGAGGAGGCAGAAGAGGTGGGCAGAAGCCAGGTCCGTAAAGGCCTGTGAGGCGTGCTTCCCATTATGGAGGCACAGGGGAGGGGATGGCAAGGTATGAGCAAGGTAAGGCCTGTGGAAGGAATTGCAAGACGTATGGTTTACATTTGGGAGGCAGCCTGTGGACAGGCAGGAGATGAGGCTGGCGAGTTGGGCAGAACCCAGATCGCACTAGGCCTCGTGATTCATGCCAAAGAGGGCAGCAAGGGGCCATGTGATTTGATGGGCAGCAAGGAAGCCAATCAGGGCAGGAAGGCTACAGCAATTGTCAGAGTGAAAGGTAAGGAAGGGCAGACTAAAGCTAGCAGGCAAGGGATGATGTATGGAAGCTTTAGTAATGAAATCAATAGGATTCCAAGACTTTCCAGGGGCAGGGGAAGGAAGACAGGGAGATGTCTACCTCTTCTGGCCTGCTAGCCTAATTTAGGGGGCAAAACAGTGCCAGCCAAATCTAAAAGTAGACAAAGTAGAATGAGGTGTCCACGGAAGCATCTGTGGCTGGTGCATGGGAGGGGGTGGCCTGCTATCATTTCAGCAGCTGTTCGCAGTGAAGGCTGGTTGCATTATCCTGTTGGTCCTTCCCACCAGGGCTCCATGAGGTAGAGTCTCCCTTATATCAGTCCTCTCGATGAGTGACACCCCATTAGCATTATCACTTCCAAAGGAAGGGTTCTGAGACCCGAGCTGGAGGAATCTGCTTGAGCAGGAGAGCCCACTCCTGCAGAAAGACAACGGTGAGGAGAGGCGGGATGGGCCACGTGGACCTCCTGGCCCTTTGCGTGGCCCCCCCAAGGAGGGACAGCTTTATTGTAGCTTCCTCCTTCCTCCCCAATGTGGTTACTTATTAATGGCATTGCAAGGAAGAGGCTGGAATGTGGCTGACTTGGCATTTCCCAGCCCCTTTCCCCTGCACAGCTGGCAGGGCTGGACCTGACTCCAGATGCAGCTCAGTTGGTCTGCTTGGTTTGGCTACTGCCTCCAGGCTGGCCCACCTCACCTTCTTTAAAACTGCTTAGGACAGCAGAACTGGGCCCAAGATCTTGGCCGAAGCAAGTTTCCTTGTGGTAAATGGGGCTGGCTCTCCAGCTGTGCATCGCAGCCAAGGCCTGGCGAGGCCCAGGCCGCAGAAACAAAACTGAAAGCGCTGCAGAAGGGTGGCACCTGCCACCTTTCAGTTTCGAAGAAGGCTCATGGAGGCCAGTCCGGGGGGCCCCCGGCTCTAGTGGGTTTTCTTATCCCGGGAGGCAGGAGTCAACAGGACAGCTACTGAACCAGCCCAGAGGCAGGGCATTTTACTGTGCCTTTCCCACCATATCTAAGGAAACATGGATGTTCTGCATGCCCAATGAGCCCTTTTAGTAGAAGTGGAACTTTGCTTGTTGGGAGGCCGTAGCATGGACCAGAAAATCGGTGTTAAGTGGTCTTAAGGAACCATTGCACCCTGTAATGTCAGGTCCCTAGCCCTTGCCTAACCAGCTTTGAATTCCAGCAGTCCTGCTTTCCAGTGGCTGTTACGTGTGCACCTGTGAGAGAGAGGTTCATAGTTTGATGCCAGTAGAAGCCCAGAGCTGGGGGGCGGGGTGCAAATTGCCAAAGTTTTTAAAGGATCCTTCTAGAAAACCACAAGAGTGGGAGATACCAGTAGAGTATAGCTCTGAGGTTGGGGTAAATTTGGGGAGTCTAACTATGATGGAAAGGGCTCCAGTCAAGACTGCTTGAGAGATTCTCTGAAACTCTGGGGGAGGCCCTCCTGCCCCACCTCATCTGCACTCCCCTGGGAAAGCCTTAGCTTCTCCTTCGTTAACAGAGGCCTCTGGTGTCTTCTTTCACACGTGCCCACTGTTGGTTTGGCTAAACCAGGACTCCCAGT